>OZ007580.1:43536721-43776902 GCA_963931925.1 Onchidella celtica
ACTGATGGTGACTGTCATTTAAGATGGATATGAATTTCTTTACATTAAGCATTTGACATTTGAGTGCATAATAGTCAAAACTAAAAAAGCCGTGTATGACATGTTGCAAGTTTTCTTGACGAAATATGTGTCCCCTGTGTAGCTTTCCGCTGAAATTATTTTGAGGCCTGATTAACCCTTAGACGGCTGGGGCTATGGCAGATAAATTTTGTGAAATCCTGTTATATTTAGAACTAATGTTATTTCCATTACTTCAAATAGCGAGTGTGAATGTAAACTGTGACATTTATTTGTCATTCAAAGTTACGACAGGAGAGTGAGAACTTTCAACGGATGGAGCAAAAAAAAAAAAGTACACAACAATGCTGTGTCAGTATTGAAAGGGTTAAATCCAAGGGCAGAAGCCGGAATAACCCACGGTGACGATAGTATTCGCGATGGGTGAGTCTGGCGAGACGACAAGTAGTGTAACTACGATCTCTTCTATACTATCGGTACCGTACAACAGCTTTTGACCCACTTGGGCCAGCGGCGACCAGTGACGTATCCGATACTGACCAGAGTGGCCACGTTAGCTAACCCAGTGGTTTTCAAGATTGAGGGGGGTGGGGGGGGGGGTGGGGATGTCGCGGTGTCATTTCTTGGGCAGGGAGAAGAGGGGTCGCGGAGGCTTTCGGGGTAGTGGTGGTCGCGAAAACATTTTTTTAGAGGAAGGCGGGGTCAGTCATATTTTCAGGGAGAGGGTCGCGGTGACATTTTCAGGGAGGGGGTCGCGGTGACACTTTCAAGGAGAGGGTCGCGGTGACATTTTCAGGGAGGGGGTCGCGGTGACATTTTCAAGGAGGGGGTCGCGGTGACATTTTCAAGGAGAGGGTCGCGGTCATCCTCCATTTTCTCTGAACGTCTGTGTGCCATTCTCTCTGTTCCTCCATTGCTTTCTACTTCTAGGCAAGAAGAGTTTTCTCTTTTTCTATGTTTATGTGTGCACGTGTGTGTGACAGCAGACAGATAGATAGACAGACAGACAGATAGACAGAGAGAGAGAGAGAGAGAGAGAGAGAGAGAGAGAGAAAGAGACTGAAAGAGTGAGAAAGAGAGAAACAAACAGAGAAAAGGAGAGAAAAAGACTGAAAAAGTAAGAAAGAGAGAGAGAATTTTTGAAAGAAGTCATGGAGAGAAAGAGACAGAGAGAGAGAGAGAGAGAGAGAGAGAGAGAAAGAGAGAGAAGGAGAGAGAGAGAGAGAGAGAGAGAAGAGACGTGGCGACGCAAAGCAAAAAAAAAAAAAAACACAAACACAAACACACACACACAAAAAGCTGAAAACCTCCCAGCAACTAAACGCCCGAAGTTTCACGGTCCACAGAAAGAATAATAATATTATTGATTTTCGCTTTGGTCTTCATTTTGTTTCGTTGTCTGTGGCCGGCCGGACTAAACTCTCCATGTTCTAGGGGATGAAATTTGCAATAACCCACTTTGTGATCTGTTGTTCCTCTTAGCGCTAAATCGATCAGCAGAAACAAGGGTTTGTCTGTGGGGTCACCCATAAAGTACGTATGTTCCATTTTGGCGATTTTACCCCCAACCCCAGGTGCACTTTTACATACGCTTGGCTCTAACATTCCTCCCACCCACCCCCTATTTGTACAAGCGAACGGACTTCTGATAGGTGAATGTCCATGATAACGGTACATCAGAAGGCTTTGGTGTTTCAGAACTTTATACGGCATTCTCTACGCATAATTATAGGCCCATTGCGGATATTGGCCATTTTAGCTGTCAAGCCCGCGCGTAACCATGGCGATGGTAGCATTGATTTTGATTCGTTAGCTGGTTTGCATAGTGAGCACTTCAGGCGTCGCGAACCAATCGGCGACCAGCTAAGAAAAAGTCACTACAGTAAACAACGACACGTGTGTTCACGCACATGGGAACACGTTCGGTCGATTCTTTCACTTCCTTTCCATTGTTTAAACGGATGGCAGGGAATCTGACCAGCTTGGATCCATCCTTTCCACCCGTGTCATAACAGTCAACTGCAATGCAACCAGCAGGCATTTTAACCGCTTAGACATATCTCGAAGTTACACTCGTCAGCTGATCCACCCGCCATTTTAGGTGTCGGAAGTACAAAACAAAAACACTCTGTGACGTCATTCTCAATGGGCCTATAGAAGTAAGCAGAAGCTTGGGAGAGGCAGGTCACTAATGGACCTATTACACGTTCAGGTGGACCAGACCAGGTTAGTTACGACTAATCGTTGTCCACTAGGTTGATTACACGTTACGATCGACCGAACGTTGGACCGGATGGAAACAAGGGATGCTACTGTGGTACACAACCCCGCCACTTTTGAAAAACCTACGATGGCGAATAAAAATAATTTTTTATTAAGCAATAAAACGAAGCACTCGCGACCATTATTACTAATTTTGACACGCTGAACCCGAATTTGGTATCAAATTCGTGCTAGCACGTCGTTTTCAACAAGTTTGTAAAACGACATGCCGCACCCGGCGAGGAAAAACTTCAAAGGTAAGCAGCGGCATCAACCATTCACTCAAAACGTACGACAAAATATCAGGAGACACCGGAAACTGATGGGCGAGAGGTCGACCGGCCGGCATACCATACGATTTCAGCAATTTTCCTTATTAGTAATATTACACGATACGATTAGTCGTAGGCACAGCCGAAGGCCAAATTTCGCCCGGCCAGCGTCCGGTCCATCTGGACGTGTGATAGGGTTTTAAGATAATGATTTTTTTGGAGAGATGGGAGTGGCCAAACGGTTAAGCGACTCGTTTTCTTCTTTCTGGCAAGGCGGTTGGTGTCGTAGAGGAGGTCGCGGGTTCGACCCCCGTCTTGATCACGTGTCTTTCTTCTTTCTTTCACTCCCGCTTTGCTTTTCTCAGCACTAACTAGGCACTACAACTTTAATTCGCCTCGTATGTTCTCTGAATCATGTTCTAAGCCATAGTTTTGGTCTTTTTATAACCTAATATAACTTTTTTTGCGATTTTTTTTTCTTTTATTTTTTTTTCGCAATCGTTTTAAAACGTATTTCCATAAATGAAAAGCGGACGTTTCTGCTCCCTGGAACCCATTTCCCCACTTTCCTACCTATGGTGCACGGTAAAAATAGCACAGATAGAACAGTAGGAAAATCTGGCATACTTAGAAAAATATGATTTTTTTCCCCATTAAATTTGGAAACTAGCAATTGTGAAGTTTTTTTTTTTTCAGCAATCGTAATTATGTATAATACTGATATGTCTTTTATTATAAATTGCTTGAATAAATTATTTCATTATGTAATTATTTACATCAAAATATCATAGTGTACCATTTTTTTCTATTTTTATTTTTTTTGTGTCCCAATTTTTAAAAAAATTTGTGCCATTTTTACAGTGGTATTTTTTTTTACCTGTGCCATTTTTACCTATGCCATTTTCACCTGTGCCATTTTTAACCTACATTCCCTACCAATATACGCTCTCCATATGTCGGAAGGGGGGGGGGGGGCATTCCCCCTTCTGACAGCACGAACTTTTAGGCGTGTGGCGCACAAAGTCAAGACTGTTTTGTCTCGGTTTTGACACTGAAACTAGTGAAACACTGTCTACTCACTGCTATCACCGTGCCGGTGTGGGTTGTAAGTAGTGTTTTAGTATGATGCATAATAATTCAGTGGCGAGCCACCAATCTGGGGCCTGCGCCAGCCTTGGTCTGGCTTAGACAACGCTGTGAGCGGCGTAAGTTCTGGGGACGCCGGTTCTGTCGCGCTAGCGGTTACGGTGTCGTGTCACACACTGGCATACAGTTCACCGTGGACAGAAATATCACGGATCGAACGGCAAGGCAGGCTGATCTAATTAGGTCAATCATGCCACTACATATAGACCCTACTTAGGTCATCATTATCATTTCTCTGATGGTGAGCGGTGGCCTGAACTTCAGAGGCTTTACAGTATTTCTGTTTTCTGTTTTTGCAGGATTCTTTCAGCAGTTGGGCATTTGGTGAGGAAGAAGCTGATTTGAAAATTCCGCTTTGGGAGGGGAGAGGAAGAGACAGAGAGAGGAGAAAGAAACAGAGAGAGAGAGTGGGGGGGGGGGAGTAGAACGAGGGAGAGAAAAGAGGAAAGCAAAGCGAGAGAGAGAGAGAGGTAGAAGGAGAGACAGGGAGGGACAGAGAGAGAGAGAGAGAGAGAGAGAAAGAGAGAGAAAAGGATGGGAGACAGAGCAGGAGAGATAGACAGACAGTGAGAGAAAGAGACACATACACGCAGAAAGAAAGGACAGCGAGAGAGACAGAGAGAACAGAAAGAAAGAGAGAGAGAGAGAGACATACACATAGAGGACAAAGAAAGGGAGAGAGACACGAAGAGACAGAGAGAGAGAGATGGGTAAGAAAGGGAGAGAGACACGAAGAGACAGAGAGAGAGAGATGGGTAAGGGAGAGAGACATGAAGAGACAGAGAGAGAGAGATGGGTAAGGGAGAGAGACACGAAGAGACAGAGAGAGAGAGAGATGGGTAAGGGAGAGAGACACGAAGAGACAGAGAGAGAGAGAGATGGGTAAGGGAGAGAGACACGAAGAGACAGAGAGAGAGAGAGAGATGGGTAAGGGAGAGAGACATGAAGAGACAGAGAGAGAGAGAGAGATGGGTAAGGGAGAGAGACATGAAGAGACAGAGAGAGAGAGATGGGTAAGGGAGAGAGACACGAAGAGACAGAGAGAGAGAGAGATGGGTAAGGGAGAGAGACACGAAGAGACAGAGAGAGAGAGAGATGGGTAAGGGAGAGAGACACGAAGAGACAGAGAGAGATGGGTAATTGAGAGAGACATGAAGAGACAGAGAGAGAGAGAGATGGGTAAGGGAGAGAGACATGAAGAGACAGAGAGAGAGAGAGATGGGTAAGGGAGAGAGACATGAAGAGACAGAGAGAGAGAGATGGGTAAGGGAGAGAGACACGAAGACACAGAGAGAGAGAGAGATGGGTAAGGGAGAGAGAAACGAAGAGACAGAGAGAGAGAGAGATGGGTAAGGGAGAGAGACACGAAGAGACAGAGAGAGAGAGAGATGGGTAAGGGAGAGAGACACGAAGAGACAGAGAGAGAGAGAGATGGGTAAGGGAGAGAGACACGAAGAGACAGAGAGAGAGAGAGATGGGTAAGGGAGAGAGACATGAAGAGACAGAGAGAGAGAGATGGGTAAGAAAGGGAGAGAGACACGAAGAGACAGAGAGAGAGAGAGATGGGTAAGGGAGAGAGACATGAAGAGACAGAGAGAGAGAGATGGGTAAGAAAGGGAGAGAGACACGAAGAGACAGAGAGAGAGATGGGTAAGAAAGGGAGAGAGACACGAAGAGACACAGAGAGAGATGGGTAAGAAAGGGAGAGAGACACGAAGAGACAGAGAGAGAGAGAGATGGGTAAGGGAGAGAGACACGAAGAGACAGAGAGAGAGAGAGATGGGTAAGGGAGAGAGACACGAAGAGACAGAGAGAGAGAGATGGGTAAGGGAGAGAGACACGAAGAGACAGAGAGAGAGAGAGATGGGTAAGGGAGAGAGACATGAAGAGACAGAGAGAGAGATGGGTAAGAAAGGGAGAGAGACACGAAGAGACAGAGAGAGAGAGAGATGGGTAAGAAAGGGAGAGAGAGACACGAAGAGACAGAGAGAGATGGGTAAGAAAGGGAGAGAGACACGAAGAGACAGAGAGAGAGAGACGGGTAAGAAAGGGAGAGAGACACGAAGAGACAGAGAGAGAGAGAGATGGGTAAGAAAGGGAGAGAGACACGAAGAGACAGAGAGAGAGAGATGGGTAAGAAAGGGAGAGAGACACGAAGAGACAGAGAGAGAGAGAGATGGGTAAGAAAGGGAGAGAGACACGAAGAGACAGAGAGAGAGAGAGATGGGTAAGAAAGGGAAAGAGACACGAAGAGACAGAGAGAGAGAGAGAGATGGGTAAGAAAGGGAGAGAGACACGAAGAGACAGAGAGACAGAGAGATGGGTAAGAAAGGGAGAGAGATACGAAGAGACACAGAGAGAGAGAGAGATGGGTAAGAAAGGGAGAGAGACACGAAGAGACAGAGAGAGAGAGAGATGGGTAAGAAAGGGAGAGAGACACGAAGAGACAGAGAGAGAGAGAGATGGGTAAGAAAGGGAGAGAGACACGAAGAGACACAGAGAGAGAGAGAGATGGGTAAGAAAGGGAGAGAGACACGAAGAGACAGAGAGAGAGAGAGATGGGTAAGAAAGGGAGAGAGACACGAAGAGACAGAGAGAGAGAGAGAGAGATGGGTAAGAAAGGGAGAGAGACACGAAGAGACAGAGAGAGAGAGAGATGGGTAAGAAAGGGAGAGAGACACGAAGAGACAGAGAGAGAGAGAGATGGGTAAGAAATGGAGAGAGATACGAAGAGACAGAGAGAGAGAGATGGGTAAGAAAGGGAGAGAGACACGAAGAGACAGAGAGAGAGAGAGATGGGTAAGAAAGGGAGAGAGACACGAAGAGACAGAGAGAGAGAGATGGGTAAGAAAGGGAGAGAGACACGAAGAGACAGAGAGAGAGAGATGGGTAAGAAAGGGAGAGAGACACGAAGAGACACAGAGAGAGAGAGGTGGGTAAGAAAGGGAGAGAGACACGAAGAGACAGAGAGAGAGAGAGATGGGTAAGAAAGGGAGAGAGACACGAAGAGACACAGAGAGAGAGAGGTGGGTAAGAAAGGGAGAGAGACACGAAGAGACACAGAGAGAGAGAGGTGGGTAAGAAAGGGAGAGAGACACGAAGAGACACAGAGAGAGAGAGATGGGTAAGAAAGGGAGAGAGACACGAAGAGACACAGAGAGAGAGAGGTGGGTAAGAAAGGGAGAGAGACACGAAGAGACAGAGAGAGAGAGATGGGTAAGAAAGGGAGAGAGACACGAAGAGACACAGAGAGAGAGAGGTGGGTAAGAAAGGGAGAGAGACACGAAGAGACACAGAGAGAGAGAGGTGGGTAAGAAAGGGAGAGAGACAGGAAGAGACACAGAGAGAGAGAGATGGGTAAGAAAGGGAGAGAGACACGAAGAGACAGAGAGAGAGAGAGGTGGGTAAGAAAGGGAGAGAGACACGAAGAGACAGAGAGAGAGAGAGATGGGTAAGAAAGGGAGAGAGACACGAAGAGACAGAGAGAGAGAGAGAGATGGGTAAGAAAGGGAGAGAGACACGAAGAGACAGAGAGAGAGAGATGGGTAAGAAAGGGAGAGAGACACGAAGAGACACGAAGAGACACAGAGAGAGAGAGGTGGGTAAGAAAGGGAGAGAGACACGAAGAGACACAGCGATAGAGAGAGATGGGTAAGAAAGGGAGAGAGACACGAAGAGACACAGAGAGAGAGAGGTGGGTAAGAAAGGGAGAGAGACACGAAGAGACACAGAGAGAGAGGTGGGTAAGAAAGGGAGAGAGACACGAAGAGACACAGAGAGAGAGATATGGGTAAGAAAGGGAGAGAGACACGAAGAGACTAAGAGAGAGAGAGGTGGGTAAGAAAGGGAGATAGACACGAAGAGACAGAGAGAGAGAGATGGGTAAGAAAGGGAGAGAGACACGAAGAGACACAGAGAGAGAGAGGTGGGTAAGAAAGGGAGAGAGACACGAAGAGACACAGAGAGAGAGAGATGGGTAAGAAAGGGAGAGAGACACGAAGAGACAGAGAGAGAGAGGTGGGTAAGAAAGGGAGAGAGACACGAAGAGACAGAGAGAGAGAGAGATGGGTAAGAAAGGGAGAGAGACACGAAGAGACAGAGAGAGAGAGAGATGGGTAAGAAAGGGAGAGAGACACGAAGAGACACAGAGAGAGAGAGATGGGTAAGAAATGGAGAGAGACACGAAGAGACAGAGAGAGAGAGATGGGTAAGAAAGGGAGAGAGACACGAAGAGACAGAGAGAGAGAGATGGGTAAGAAAGGGAGAGAGACACGAAGAGACAGAGAGAGAGAGATGGGTAAGAAAGGGAGAGAGACACGAAGAGACAGAGAGAGAGAGATGGGTAAGAAAGGGAGAGAGACACGAAGAGACAGAGAGAGAGATGGGTAAGAAAGGGAGAGAGACACGAAGAGACAGAGAGAGAGATGGGTAAGAAAGGGAGAGAGACACGAAGAGACAGAGAGAGAGATGGGTAAGAAAGGGAGAGAGACACGAAGAGACAGAGAGAGAGAGATGGGTAAGTAAGGGAGAGAGACACGAAGAGACAGAGAGAGAGAGATGGGTAAGTAAGGGAGAGAGACACGAAGAGACAGAGAGAGAGATGGGTAAGAAAGGGAGAGAGACACGAAGAGACAGAGAGAGAGAGATGGGTAAGAAAGGGAGAGAGACACGAAGAGACAGAGAGAGAGAGATGGGTAAGAAAGGGAGAGAGACACGAAGAGACAGAGAGAGAGAGATGGGTAAGAAAGGGAGAGAGACACGAAGAGACAGAGAGAGAGAGATGGGTAAGAAAGGGAGAGAGACACGAAGAGACAGAGAGAGAGAGATGGGTAAGAAAGGGAGAGAGACACGAAGAGACAGAGAGAGAGAGAGAGAGAGAGATGGGTAAGAAAGGGAGAGAGACACGAAGAGACAGAGAGAGAGAGAGAGAGATGGGTAAGAAAGAGAGAGAGACACGAAGAGACAGAGAGAGAGAGAGATGGGTAAGAAAGGGAGAGAGACACGAAGAGACAGAGAGAGAGAGATGGGTAAGAAAGGGAGAGAGACACGAAGAGACAGAGAGAGAGAGAGATGGGTAAGGGAGAGAGACACGAAAAGACACAGAGAGAGAGAGAGATGGGTAAGGGAGAGAGACACGAAAAGACACAGAGAGAGAGAGAGAGAGAGAGAGAGAGAGAGAGAGAGAGAGAGAGAGGAGAGGAGAGAAAGAAACAGAGGGAGAGAGTCAGGGGGGTAGAACGAGGGAGAGAAAAGAGGAAAGCAGAGAGAGAGTGAGGGGTAGAAAGAGGGAGAGAAAAGAGGAAAGCAGAGAGAGAGTGAGGGGTAGAAAGAGGGAGAGAAAAGAGGAAAGCAGAGAGAGAGTGAGGGGTAGAAAGAGGGAGAGAAAAGAGGAAAGCAGAGAGAGAGTGAGGGGTAGAAAGAGGGAGAGAAAAGAGGAAAGCAGAGAGAGAGTGAGGGGTAGAAAGAGGGAGAGAAGAGAGGAAAGCAGAGAGAGAGAGTGAGGGGTAGAAAGAGGGAGAGAAAAGAGGAAAGCAGAGAGAGAGTGAGGGGTAGAAAGAGGGAGAGAAAAGAGGAAAGCAGAGAGAGAGTGAGGGGTAGAAAGAGGGATAGAAAAGAGGAAAGCAGAGAGAGAGTGAGGGGTAGAAAGAGGGAGAGAAAAGAGGAAAGCAGAGAGAGAGTGAGGGGTAGAAAGAGGGAGAGAAAAGAGGAAAGCAGAGAGAGAGTGAGGGGTAGAAAGAGGGAGAGAAAAGAGGAAAGCAGAGAGAGGGTGAGGGGTAGAAAGAGGGAGAGAAAAGAGGAAAGCAGAGAGAGAGTGAGGGGTAGAAAGAGGGAGAGAAAAGAGGAAAGCAGAGAGAGAGTGAGGGGTAGAAAGAGGGAGAGAAAAGAGGAAAGCAGAGAGAGAGTGAGGGGTAGAAAGAGGGAGAGAAAAGAGGAAAGCAGAGAGAGAGTGAGGGGTAGAAAGAGGGAGAGAAAAGAGGAAAGCAGAGAGAGAGTGAGGGGTAGAAAGAGGGAGAGAAAAGAGGAAAGCAGAGAGAGAGTGAGGGGTAGAAAGAGGGAGAGAATAGAGGAAAGCAGAGAGAGAGTGAGGGGTAGAAAGAGGGAGAGAAAAGAGGAAAGCAGAGAGAGAGTGAGGGGTAGAAAGAGGGAGAGAAAAGAGGAAAGCAGAGAGAGAGTGAGGGGTAGAAAGAGGGAGAGAAAAGAGGAAAGCAGAGAGAGAGTGAGGGGTAGAAAGAGGGAGAGAAAAGAGGAAAGCAGAGAGAGAGTGAGGGGTAGAAAGAGGGAGAGAAAAGAGGAAAGCAGAGAGAGAGTGAGGGGTAGAAAGAGGGAGAGAAAAGAGGAAAGCAGAGAGAGAGTGAGGGGTAGAAAGAGGGAGAGAAAAGAGGAAAGCAGAGAGAGAGTGAGGGTAGAAAGAGGGAGAGAAAAGAGGAAAGCAGAGAGAGAGTGAGGGGTAGAAAGAGGGAGAGAAAAGAGGAAAGCAGAGAGAGAGTGAGGGGTAGAAAGAGGGAGAGAAAAGAGGAAAGCAGAGAGAGAGTGAGGGGTAGAAAGAGGGAGAGAAAAGAGGAAAGCAGAGAGAGAGAGAGGGGTAGAAAGAGGGAGATAAAGGGAGGGAGGGACAGAGAGAAAGAGAGAGAAAAGGAATGGAGAGAGAGCGGGAGAGATACACAGACAGTGAGGAAAGAGAGACAAGGAGAGAGAGAGAGACACATACACGCAGAAAGAGAGAAGAGCGAGAAAGAGAGAGAAGAAAAAGAAAGGGAGAGAGACACACACGTAGATTACAAAGAAAAGGAGAGAGACACGAAGAGACAGGGAGAGAGAGAGAGAGAGAGAAGAGAGAAAGAAAAGGAGAGAGACAATAAGAGACAGACAGAGAGAAAGAGAGAGAGAAAGAGAGAGAGAGGGATCATCTTATCATACTTTCTACACAGTCCATCGACAGCCAAAAAGAAAAAAAACACACAAAAAACAACAACGGAAAGGCAAATACGCAGATATTTAGATCACCAGTCCACTCCACATTCTCTCGTCTCTATCCACTTACCCTTTTACACAACCATGGCATCTATTAATTCATCCACCCACATACCCCTGTACTCTGTCCACCCCCACTGGTCCCGTCGTCCAATGCATTCCTTCAGCTACTGTTTACCCTAGACCCACCGATCTCCCCCCCCCCCCCCACCCCCCTACGAGCTACCTGTCACGCGGTACCACAGCCATAACGCACTCAAATCAAGACTCTTTTGCGTCGCTTTCGACTGAGACTTGGAACCTCCTTTGAATCAAATAGCGAGGCCGTCTCGTTTCAATCTCACTAGTGCGTCAGGTCCCCGTTTACTTCCACAGCCCATATCTCACACTAAACACAGGCAAAACAATTCTAACTGTGCGCTAGGCCCTTATACTATGGTTCCTCTCTGTGCTAAACGCGCATCACAAAGGAAGACGCATACCCAAGAGTAGTAGGTCACTAGCAAAAAATATACTATTATTAAAACCGCTCTGAATGTTTGTTCTGTTCTTTTATTTTCTATATATATATTATAATATCTCCATTGATGTCGTCCATTAGTACATCTAGAAATGTCCCTCTCTCTTTCACGCTGTTTTACTTATAGTACGTAACCAAAGGACAGATAGACAGACAGACAGACATGGGCGGACGGAGGGAGGGAGGGAGGAACAGATAGATAGATAGACAGACAGATGGGCGGACGGAGGGAGGGAGGGACAGATAGATAGATAGACAGACAGATGGGCGGACATAGGGAGGGAGGGACAGATAGATAGACAGACAGACAGATAGATCGATGGATGGATGGATGGATGAATGGACGGACGGACGGACAGACAGACAAACAGACAGATGGAGGGATGGATGGATAGAAGATAGTCAGATCGATGGATGGATGGATAGACAGACGGAGGGAGGAAGGAAGAGAGGGGGCGGGAGGGAGGAAGGGGGGGGGAGAGGGAGGGAGCGCTAGATAGATAGATAGTCGGACAGACACACAGACACAGATAGACGGAGGGATGGATGGATCGACAGATAGATAGATAGATAGATAGATAGATAGATAGATAGATAGATAGATAGATAGACAGATGGATGGACGGACGGGCGAACAGACAGACAGACGGACAGATAGATAGATAGACAGATAGATAGCTGAAGCTTGAACTGCTACGGGACCCCTTCACATAGATAGATAGATAGATAGATAGATAGATAGATAGATAGATAGATAGATAGATAGATAGATAGATAGATAGATAGATAGATAGATAGATAGACAGATATACAGATAGACAGATAGATAGATAGATAGATAGATAGATAGATAGATAGATAGATAGATAGACAGCTGAAGCTTGAACTGCTACGGGGCCCTTCACAACCAGCAACAAAAGGGCAATATCCAAAATTCACTCATTAAAAAAAAGTTTCTTCAAGGCCTCTCCGGGATTATCGGCTCTGAAGCTTAACTTTCAATAGTTTCATAGTAGATCAGCCACTGTACGCAATACGGATTTTTATCAAGATGATGTTCTGGGCAAAGCTGCCACTTAACAGGATCACCTCTGCACGAAATATCCCGTCGCTATGGCAACCGGCGATCATGTTTGCCACAGTTACGTTTCTCTGACTTAAGTGGTAATGAAAATCGTGATCTAGTGATTAGTGCTGCCATATTAAGCTGGGTTTTCATAGAATACGGAAAAGTAAAAAA
Source organism: Onchidella celtica (assembly GCA_963931925.1). NCBI lineage: Eukaryota > Metazoa > Mollusca > Gastropoda > Systellommatophora > Onchidiidae > Onchidella > Onchidella celtica. Next base: position 43,549,152 of record OZ007580.1, read on the forward strand.
TCCATCGAGTAGTAAAAAGAGTAAAGAAGACAGACTGACAGATAGATAGCTGAAACTTGAACTGTTATGGGGCAACCAAGGAGTTCTCTACTTGTGGCAATGAAAATCATGATCTAGTGATTAGTACTGCCACATTAAGCTGGGTTTTCATTTATACATAAAAGTAAAAAATCCATCAAGTAGTAAAAAGAGTAAAGAAGAATAAAGTAGTAAAGAAAAGGAAGAGTGTTTCAATGTGTGCGGAAACGGCATTTCTGTAGGCATGAACTTATCCTTTCTATTTCATTACTTGAACATTTTTGACGTGTCCGCAGGCTTTTCCGTTTCCGCCCACATGGAAACCCAGTTTAAGGGGCGATCCATAATGTAGTAGATCTATATGTGCTCGATTTTAACGACTTTTTACCGTACTCGCTTGTTTGCACGGGGGGACACGGTGGTCTAGCGGCAAGGTGCTCGCCTCTCACGCCGAAGGTACCGGGTTCAAATCCCGGCCGGTGCAGGCATGTTGGAAATTGGGGATTTTTCTCATATCTTCCTGACCCTGGTCCTAAGGTGGGTAAGATGGAGCACCTAGTCTTCTCTTAAGGACGAAAAATTCGGAGGGCCCGTCTGCACGCTGCGCTCGTTAAAGACACCTTGGCAGTTGGAAATCGTGGAGAGCAGGCCGTACAAGGCCGCTGCCTGGGCACAATTCTAAAAAACGAATCCCTACCACAACAAAAAAGTAAAAACAAGAAAAAGTGAGGTGTAAATGCCAAGGGCGGCGAACCTCCTAAAATAACGATCTAAACACCTTGTTTGCACACTTTTCGTACGTTTAGCGTCCCCGCCCTCCGCTTCAGCGACCGTACAGCCACTAAAATGTTGACTGTCCGTGATACGGCCTTGATGTTTTGAAGCTCCAAATAGCATTTTGCAGGGACGATTTGATGACGTTTTCATTAGAATCATAGCTGAAATTTGATTTTTATATAACCTATAATCCTACAAGCTATTTTGTTGAAAAAAAAATGTCAATGAAACCAATGTATCCCCCCCCCCCCCCTCGGAAGGTGTTGCACTGTGGCGACGTTGTAACTAGGCTGCAATAACACTTAAGTACCGCTTACGGTATACAAAATACGAATACAAAATATACAAATACAAAGAGGCAATTGCCTGAAAAAGGTTGCGAACCACTGTCATATGCCGTCAATTTCCGTAACCAGGCAGCATAATTGAAAGGATTAGTTCTATTATACACCTAAGTCCAGGTAAGGACTCTTAAAACAAACCGCACTACTACTACTACTATTTCCTGTTGCACCCACTGGTGCTTAGGGCAGCAACAAAGGATCTCCAGCCCTGTCTGTCCTGGGCCATCTTTGCGAGAGTTCCCCATGAGTGATTGAAGGATTTCATCTCTGCCTCGATTGTTCTCCGCCAGGTTGCCTTGGGTCTGCCTCGCTTGCGCCGTCCCTCCGGTGTCCACTGAAGTGCTGTTTTGGTTATAGAATTTGCTTCCTTTCGCAGCACGTGTCCAAGCCATCTCCATCGTCTCTTCGTGATGATGTTGGCTATTTCTTCTTGCTTGCATCGCCTTAGTAGTTCCTGATTAGAAATCTTGTTTGGCCAAAAGATGCGGAGAATCCTACGAAGACATGTGGTGTGGAAGGAAGACAACGTGGCGAGGTCACCTTCTGTCATTCGCCAACACTCTGATCCATACAGGAGTGTGGATAGGACACAGCTTTGGTACAGTCTGATCTTGGTGTTGATGCCGTATTGTGTCGATTTCCAGATGTTGCTCATACTTTGAAAGACAGCCCTTGCATTTCCCAGCCTACTTTGGATGTCCTCCTTTGTGCCACCCTCTGGTCTGATAATGCTACCAAGGTATTTAAATTTGTCCGTCGTGGTGAGGTTCTTGTCATCTACTTGCACTGGTGCTGGAGTGTCTACATTTAGGGTCATAATCTCTGTCTTCTTCTGGCTAATCCGAAGGCCTACTTTGCATCCAAAATTATGTAGTCTCTGCGTCTTATCTTGCATGTGTTGGTGACTATGTGACAATAGCGCAAGGTCATCCGCAAAGTCCAAATCCTCTAGGTTGTCGAAGAGTGTCCATCTGATGCCTCTTGGTGCATCCTCTGTAGTTTTCCGCATAATCCAGTCGATTACGAGGTTAAACAAAATTGTTGACATCACACATCCTTGCCGTACACCAGTTTTCACTTCAAAGGATGCATCACTGTTTCCGACACTGCAACTGAAGTTCTTGTAAAAGCTTTTGATGAGTTCAACAAGCTTGCTGGGAATCCCATAGTGCCGAAGAATGCACCATATACTCTCTCTGTGGATGCTGTCGAAGGCCTTTTCGAAGTCAACGAAGTTCACATAGAGCTGCCTTTGCCATTCTGAACACTGTTCTATGATGTTTCGGAGTGTGAAGATCTGGTCAATGCATCCTTTCCCCTTTCGGAATCCGGCCTGTTCCTTTCTCAGTGTCTTGTCCACAGCATCTGACATACGTTGCACAATGATCTTGGCAAGGATTTTGCTGGGTATAGAAAGGAGAGTGATACCACGCCAGTTGTTGCAATCGCTGAGTGCTCCTTTCTTGGGTATTTTCACTATTCTGCCTTCATTCCAGCTCTTTGGTACTGCTTCTGCTTCCCAGATAGCTGTGAACAGTGGCTGAAGGATGGTGGCTGACTGATCCGGATCTGCTTTGAACAGTTCTGCAGTCAAGTTGTCTTTTCCTGGGGCTTTGCTGTTTTTTAGGCTCTTTATTGCTGCCACTGTCTCTTCCTTCTTTGGTGGATCTATGTTGATGTCAAGGTCTTCAGCAGCATCTTGTATTATTATTCTATCTTCAGGTGGTGGCCGGTTTAGTAATTCCTGAAAGTGCTCTGTCCAGCGTGTATCCTGTTCTCGTTCTGTAGTCAGTAGTTTCCCATTCTTGTCTTTAAAAAACAAACCGCACAGTAGTGCATAAATATCAGCAGCGAGTATACTGCCTTCTGCAAGATGCACTATATTATTGACCGAGGACTATATTATTAGAGTGAGGCACCTTATCCCTTTCCATGACAGCATTGCAGTCTCGTGAATCGTCAACTGTATTGTAGCTTGTGAAATTGTAGAAATGTGAAAGTCCTCAGCGGTAGATTAATATGTTTCCGTATTTAAATGCTCACTCACGACTTAAAACTACTGAAGAGGTCATATCTAAAAATAACAGAAATTTGTGAAAATTGTAACTTTCAGGAGTTGGTAGATAAAGGGTTAAAGGGGCTGATGTTTTCATTGTCATACCATGCGAGAAAAATACCCTTAACCCTCTCGGCACCGCCCTCATTTTTGCTGGTGTGAAAATTCTGATAATGTGAGAGTTTGTTCTTAGGGGTATAATTAATAGGTTTTTTTTGCTAAATTGTAGAAATTAATTTTTAAAAAAAACAACAATTCTTCTCGCCTTGAGTTCTTGTGGGAACTGCAGCCGAGTGCTACATTTTTGTGTACATTGGTGATAAATGGGGCGGAAAGGGTTACGCTCAATGCATCATGTGTGTCTCAATTTCAGCTCTTTTGTGACTTGGATAGCCTACGATATAGAGCCAAGCCGTTCATTTTTTGCGAGTGTCTGATATTTTGAAGGATCGCTGGGAGATTTTGCTTTTGTAATGTACCTCAACTCCAGTTCGATCAAATCAGGATCTGAATGATGAAGGACATGCACAATAAAAGAACAGCTATTTGGGGTGATCTGAAGACCCCGCCCAAAAATTCTGCAGCGCTTTAAGCTGGATTGATGGATGGATGGAGAGATGGATGAATAAAAGGCTAAATGGGTGTGGGTAGATACGCGTAGATGGTTGAATGAATGGCAGGATAGATGCGTAGATGTATTTTGAAATACTTTCGTGCGTACACATAGATAGATAGACAGATACAGTATAGATAGATAGATAGATAGACAGATACAGTACAGATAGATAGATAGATAGATAGATAGATAAACAGATACAGTATAGATAGATAGATAGATAGATAGATAGATAGATAGATAGATAGATAGATAGATAGATAGATAGATAGATAGATAGATAGATAGATAGTCCCACATTCTTAATCCAGCAAAAAAGGAATGAATAATCGACAAACTTAAAAGAAAAACACAGAACATGGTGGCCTACCGGTAAGATGAACATAAGAAAACAATCCACTATCAGGTCAGTACTATCACTGACAGTAACAACACGTTATAGAATAGATCCGCCCAGAAAAGGGGGACACACTCCACACAACAGTGGGTATGAAACTTGTTACACCGTCAGCACACAACTGCCTTGTCAACACTGCACTGGGGGGAACACGAGTCAAGTCCTCCTGGGTCCACAATAGCCCGAACGTTACAGCGAGGGCCCTGGGTGCACCTGTGGCAATGAGGGCCTCTAACTCTCCCACGGGACCCCTGATCCCACTTGGAGGTCCCACCGAACCCTTTGTCTAGACACAAATTATTTGTCCCGGCTCATTTCAGCCGAAATTGGTGGCCGTAAAGTCGAAAAACTGGAATCGAAGACAATTACATGAAACAAATAAGGAAATCCAGCCAAAGTACCCCCTGTCTTCTGAAACTGTTTATGACTGGTCGAGGTATGTAAATGTGCTGAAGGGCAGGGAGGGCAGGGTATTGCTATATTCGTATTCGCCTACGCCTTCTAATTACACTTCTGAACACCCAGGTATTGGCTTATAAGGTAGCTCCGACAATTATTATAACACACCTGTTTGCAAATGAATAGTGAGACACTCGTGAATCACTTTTTATGCCGTTTTTTTCTTTCTTTTTTATTTGCGCCTCGCCCCCCCCCCCCCACGAAAGAAAAAAGAAGAAGGAGAGGATGAAGGAACAGAAGAGATAATCTATCAAACGAATGGAGTTTACAGAAAAGACCAGAGTGCAAAGACAATAAGTTCACACCTACACGGCATGATCCGGTGCGCACCGAGAATTTCGTTTAATGAACGCCCGCTCGTAACATATCCCCTTAACCCCCTCGCGAGCTAAGAGTTTGCGCATTTTGTGGATTATTTCTCGATCGGGCCTAATTATATGCCTTATATTATGGCCGATTTGGTCAGAAACCTTATTTCATTTCTTCATGCCAAATTTCAGAAAAATCCGCTCAATAGTTTTCCAGCCTATTGGCAACAGAGGGATTTCCCTCCAGTTTTATATTATACACACCAACTATTGAAATTATTTATGATCATACTTTTCGATTCTACTCAGCAAACAAATGCGTCCTTTTTTTTTTTTGTCAGCGGTTCCAAGAAATCGTCAATAAATAATATTGAAGACTGAATTTTGTCTAAACTGGACGCGTCCACGTAATTTATCACAAAAACTTGCGACAGTGCAGGAAGTCTCGTGATTTTTAGCCATATAGTTACGAAGTTTTAGGTGTTTACGTGTTCACCCCTCGCTCCGTCATAGTGTATTTTCTGTCTTCTCTTTAGTTTGCTGTGTATCGTTTGGGTTTTATTTCTCACGCAGGGCTTCGCTACATACAACTTTTTCTTTTTGCCCAATTTTGACTTTGCTTATAGCCCTGCTGCGACCCCACAGTTTTTCTGTGGTTTTTATGATATTTTGCTCCATCATAGTATGATACAATAGATAAGAATAATTAATCACCACTGCTGTACTTCACAAACTAACCTTTTGTGCGCACATTAATTTCCTTTGTGTTGTGGTTGCAAAAGAGTGTGTGCCCGCGCAGCGCTTACAGCAGTGTCTCTCAGGATGGGGCGTGGTAATATTTTGGTGGGGCGTGGGACTTCAGAATTGGGCGTAGGTTTTTTTAATAGAAATCTTAACTTTATATAGGCCCCTTGCGAATGACGTTACAAAATGTTTTTGTTTTGTTCTTGCGACACCCAAGATGGCCGGTGGATCAGCTGATGAGTGTAATTTCGAGATATGTCTAAGCGGTTACATTGCTGCTGGTTGCATTGCAGTTGACTCTTATGGTAGGGGTGGAAAGGATGGATCCAAGCTGGTCAGATTCCCTACCATCCGTGTAAACAATGGGAAGGAAGTGAAAGAATTGACCGAACGTCTCCCATGTGCATGTACACACGTGCCATTGTTTACTGTAGTGAACTACTTGTAGCTCGCCACCGGTTGGTTTCCGACGCCCCAGGTGCTCACTGTGCAAATCAGCTAACGAATCAAAATCAATGCTACAATCGCCATGGTGATGCGACGGTCCTTACATCAAAGATAGCGGATGCGCAATGGGCCTATAGTATTTTAACTTAACTGTAAAGATAAACTTGTTTATTTATATTGCGTTGGTGGCTTCCTTGTTTAGCTCGCATTAAAACATCCCATTTAACAGTTGCACGGATTTATAAATATTTTATAAACACTGTTTGTATACGCTGTAGATTTTGTCCGATCATGGTGGGGCGAGGTACCCGGCATTATCCGGGATAAACCTGTAAACCCACGGTTCTATCTCTTTCTCTTTTTGGTCTAGAAAGCTTCCCATATCCTACAGTCTTACTTCAGATTTCATGCGCACCAAAGCACTACGCACTCATTTCTGGTAGGGAACTTCGTGCACCGAATTGAACGCGTATTACTATTAATATCATATCCCGTGCGGTCGGGAAATTCGCATAAACTAGAGGGAGGGAACAAACACTGCAGCCGTGGTCTCTCTCTTCATCTCCTTCACACAAACCAAGTTCAAGGCTACATGCAACAATTTCTCTGAATTTGAAACACTGAACAAAACAAAAAAAAATATCCCAGACGAAGAGAACACAGGAGAGAAAACAAGAGTTTGGTTTATTTCCGTCCTGAGAAAACGAGAACTGCTGTCTTCATGGCGTCATAAAACTCGGCATTTTGTTTGATGTCTGAATGCGAATCAGGTCCAGAGGTGTGTCAGTTGTCACTGTGTGGCTAGCGTCAAGCGGTGAAGTAGTTTCTCTGGACAATGTCTGGACCCAGTAGTTCTTGACCTTTTCAAACATATCCCGCTCCACACACACACACTTCAAGTCTCAAAGCTTTACTTCTTCCTCCCATCCCCCCCCCTCCCCCCGTCATAACAATTCAGCCGGTTCACTTTTGAAAAATTTAAAAATTACTGAATGGAGGTTAAGAATTCTGAGAAACCAAAGACGTGTCTGTTTTATCTATTTTCGGAAAAAAAAGAAAAGAAAAGAAGACCAAACGTGCATAGGACAAAGGCCTCAAAAGTATATTCCGCCTCTAGCGCACTACCAGTTACCAGCCATACTTCGACCTTGTTTAGTGTGAAAATCAAATCACATTCAATTTTTGTCCTGATTTAAGAACGGATACCACAGGTGTAGATTCAATTGTAGTCCACAAAGTTTTGAAGAACAAAATAAGAATAATGGGGCTAGATGGTGAACATGTAAGCACCTAAAACGCTGTAACTATGTGTATGTGATAAAAACTTATGAAATTTTGTGTTCTGCTTCAAGTTTTGACGATAAATTATGTTTCTTGATTTTCTCTTTCGGTTTTTGGGCGAGGTATAAAACCAACCTCTTCAATTAATGCTAGAGACAGTAGGAAAATCCAGTTTCTAAACTTCTGTATGCATGGAGAATTTCTAATGCTGCTGAATTTATACACTGTCTAGCGGGTTTTATACCATGGGATTAACAAGGGACGACAACCGTTGTCACGACATGACACAGTCGTCGTGGGCGTGACGGCTTTCTTGGTAACTGTGTGGAGGCATATAGACAGATAGACGGACAGGTATGTGGATAGATAGATAGACAGACAGACAGACAGACAGACAGACAGACAGACAGACACACAGACAGATAGATAGACAGTGTATTACCACTACTACTACTACAACTACCAGTGCCATTACTACTACCGCTAATACTCCTACCATTGTTGTTCTATGCTGCCTCATTCACCTATCTCAATCACTACTCCACCTCCCCAGCTACAACACCTACTCCGCCACTCTGTCCTTAACACCCCCCCCCCCCAAAAAAAAACAACCAAAAACGCACGCATAATTTGCGACACCAATCCATTTCATATTCCCCAGTCCATACACTGTCCACGGCAACAAGGCAACAGTAGGCCTAATAAAACCTTGACAGGTCGCACACCAAATAAGAATTAGCCTTGTCAGCCCTTTGATCGCGGCAAAGAAACACGGCCAGATTTTTCCCCCTTCACACGTTAAACCAAATAGCCATGAGAGGGTGTCCGTTTCTGGGTAAAAATTAAAATAAATAAACTAATGACCCTCAAGACTATGCCGGAACATCTTTGAGCATTGTCATAACTCAGCTTGGTCTTCACCGCGCCATTTGCACGAGAAAAAGAAAAAAAAACCTCAAGCGATTTTAATTTGTTATATAAATGTCAGGAGTACTTTTTGTTTAGCTCTTTACACTAAATATATATGTACAAGAAGTCAGATAAAAATAGGTGGTTTTAATTACTGCACACTTTGGTTAGCGATTGGTTTTAATTACTGCACACTTTGATTAGCGATTTTATGGTTCTGCCTTGACAAATTATAGTTTCTCCAAGTCCCAAAGGGTCCCAGTGCTTGACAACATCATCGTTCTCAAACTGAACGGCATTTCACTATTTCAAAGCAGACCTAAATGTTTGCGTTTTCTTTTAGCCAACATCACATTTTCATTGGATGAAATATAATTAGGTCAGTTTCCCATTCGATCCACTGGTGGTCTATTTCTGTCTTACTCACAGACCAGACGAAGAGCTAATTTTTCACAGTCTGTAAATAAAAATCTCTATCAATAATTCTGCACAAGTCTTGAAATAGTCCAGCTGGCCTTGGCCATGAAGTTACGTCGTATGTTAGAACTATATGCTGAACCAAAATAGAATCCTCGCGACTGACTTATCTTCATCTGTTATACCCAGACAGTGCTGCTTCATGCCGAGAAACTTAGAATCGCCACTGTATAATGTTTGAACAACAGAAAAGTGCAATTTCCTCTCATACAATTCTGGGTATTTAAGGTAAAAGTAAATCTTCGTTCATTAATGGCATTTTATTTCATAACAAGCTCGGTTATCCTTTCGATGAGCCAGAAAGCTCCACGGAGCTAATTTATAGAGTATCAGTGGTGAACCAAGACGAACAATTCCTTCTTGCACTACATGTGTATGTCCACAAATGGCGCGCGTACAAATACGGTGAGTACCTCAGGCTAATAAATTAACCAGACTGGATGATCCCATTGTGTGACGTTAAAGATACCTTGGCAGTTGGAAATCGTAAAGAGCAGGCCGTAGGGCCGCTGCCCGGGCAAAATTGAAATTAATAGATTAAAATTTATCCATATCATCTTCTCCCCCCCCCCCCCCCCCCGCCAGAACAAGAAATAATAAAACAAGTAAAGTGAGGTGTAAATGCCAAGGGCAGCGAACCTCCTAAAATAAAGACCTCAAATCCCATTGTGTGACGTCACAAAACAGCGAAAGGTCATGAACCATCCGCCATATTAGGTTTAAGGTAGCGACCGACGCTTCAGCATAGCTACAAGTTTGAATGACACCATTTTGACGCGCCTACTGAACGCGGAAGTTTGGTTCCGCACCAAGAAATTAATACATGTACAACCAATCTTGACAAATGAAAAAAAAAATTCTATTGCAGATAGAACTATAATCGGAATTTCCCGAGCGGCGGCCATGTTGGTTATACAGTCGTCGCTCGGGAAATTCCGTAAAAAACGACACAGCCCGAAGCTCGTGTTTCCAGTCTGGTATTAGTCTGTGGTGAGTACCTCTCTTTTTCATTCAATTATGAAAGGGTGTGGTGCGAATTGTTACATTGTTGACTCGGATGATACAAGCGCAACTCGACGGACAGATATGACGAATTGATTCGTCTCGGTATCCTGTGTCTCGGGGTGAATAAACGGAGAATAAGATTTTTTTAAAGTTCCGAAAGAAATCTACTACCACCTCGCAATATTTTGTTTTCTGTCTAATTTTACTGTTCAGAACACTCGGCAGTTTACTCACACACTGGTTCCGTACAAAAATCTAGCTTATTCTGTTACTTTTCATCTCCCTAAGTTTCATAACTGTACATTCAGCCGTTTTTGTATGTTGTTTTTTTTTAAAAGTGAGAACATAGCACCACAGCTACCACATCATAATAGTAGATGTGCATTCCACTTTGCCGGTTTGTATGCGATATAATTAACAAGCCGACCCGCGCAAGATATATCTTGCATATTTTCCATGTACTAAGCGCAACCGTATATCTAGATCTAGATCTAGGCTACATTAAAACGGCATTTGGATTCCATGCTATGACTAACAGAACTTACAGTTACACCACAATTTCACAAAGCATTATTTTATTTAATTACCCGTTCTACGAACGGTTTCGTTTCTCGGTGCGGAACCAAACTTCCGCGTTCAGTCGGCGCGTCAAAATGGTATCATTCTTCCGGTTCACTCAAAATGGTGAATTAAAATAGAATGACCGAAAAAATCTATTTTGATAAATTCGGGGACAGGAGTTTTCGTATATTTTATGTGACGAAAACCTGGGTATGTAGATACTGTCGACGTCTGTAAAATTTGAAGCGTGTGGGCTAAGTATTAACAGAGGAGTAGGCTAACATAGCCTCCAAAGTTCACTTTTATAATAATAGATGAATTTTGAACTGCGCTATCTGAAATAAACAAAACAAAACAAAACTAGAACAATTACAAGATCTGCTCCATACTGAATCTGACAGTCGCGATAATACTGAGGTTTTGATCTACGCAGCGACCCGTGACCGAGGCGGGGATTAATCAAACTAGTGAAGACCCAGGGCCCGGGAAAAAAATGAAATTTCCGATCAAACATTTTGATTCTACTCGACGAAAATGGATCTCTGTTTTCGTGGCTCAAAAAACTTGTAAACAAATAATAGTAAAGACTGATTTTTGCCCAAAATGAATGTGTCCACGTAACTCTTCGTCACAAAATGAAGCTGTGCACCAAGTTTCATAATTTTTTATCGTACTAGCTGAGTTGCCCGGCCCTGCCCGGGATAAATCGATTTATTAGTTTCAGTTCTGGGTGATTATTATGGACCTGCTTCATTTTGCCTATTCCTTTAGCTTTATTTTATTTTTGTTTGTTTGTTTGTTTTTAGATAAGTTTTACTGCTCTCCCTTTGCGCGTTGACATCCTGCGCATCCCGTCAGCATCTGTCAAATTAATGGTAATGATTTGCGCACGGGTTAGTTTGTTTGTTAGTGATCACATCGCAGGAAGTGATAACGTCATGTGTAGGCGGAAGTGGGCTATTATTAGAAACATACATCAATATCTTATTGATCGTAAATTTCGGATCAAACGCTCTCGTGAATTTAGTCTTTAATTATAACCGCATTTACCGATTAACTCAGAAATAACAAACGGTTTTGTTTGTGTATAGCGATAGGAACAATGTTCGCTATCCCATAATTCTTTGTGCCAAATTTCAGGTCGGTGCGTTGTGTAGTTTCCGAGTCCATAGGACTATTAGGGGTTTTGTTGTAGCTTTATTATATAGATGCTCGCGAAGTTATAGCTGCTTACATGTTCACCCTCTAGCTCAATTCTAGTAAGATTAAAAATGATTGGGTTGAACTGACGTCAGCAATAAATACGCTCGCATTTTTTTTTTTCAGTGACAGTTGGCTGTGTTAAAATCACGTCTTATGAAACATAAGCGAAACAAATAAGCCTAGCTAAGTTTCTGACAGCAGTGTCTTCGTTTCTTCCATGTCCAGCAGTTAATCAAAGGATAGCTTTGGCCACTTGAGATCGTGACCAGTACCAACCACAGCCCTAATGAGCCTTCATCTCCATAGGGAAAATGATCTGTCTTGGAAATAATTATTTCTATCAACTACAAAGAAACACCACTGGCAGTACAGCTACATAATCCAGTAAGACTACAACCAGTTTGACACTAGAAATGACTGGATTTACACAGTGCACATTTTTTGTTGTTGTATTTTGTATACTTCTTTAATCCCATTTGGGAAATTTGCCTTAGTGTCATTGCAGTCCAGTTAATCTGAAGCAGACACGTCGTCGCCACAGCGCAGCGCCGGCCGGGTGGGGGTGGGTGGGAGGGAGTGGTAGGGATAACTTTTCATTTAATTTTGCCTGGGCAGCGGCCTGCTCTTCTAGGCATCTTTAACGTACGCAACGTGCACCATGGGCAGTCCGAGTTTTTCGTCCTTATCCGAGAAGACTAGATGCTCGATCCTACCTACTGTAGGATCAGGGGCAGGAAAATATGAGAAAAAAAATCCCAAAATGTCATCATGCCTGCACCGACCGGGATTTGAACCCGGTCTCCGGTACAATGAGAGGCGAGCACCTTGCCTCTAGACTTGACCAGCAGGCTAAAATTATCTTCCAAAAATTTCCAGTGAAGGCTTCAATCTCTTCGCATAATCTGGGGAGTTTCTGACGTTAACTCAACCCATCAGCTTAATATTACTGTAAGTACATGCAAGTAAAACTCCAAGTAATCTGTAGTCCTTTCAGTGCTCGCCTGACAGTGACGTGTCACATCAGGGTCATGTTCCGTGATTCTATTATATCAAAACTGGTTTGAGATAATACCATGAATACAGTGTGGGCATTAATAAAACGTAGGAAATTTCACTTTAGTCACTATTAATCCCGACGTTCAGTGACAAACGTGTTATAGAATGGAATTACAGAATGGTTAATTTTATTTCAGAGTATACTTCTATCAGTCATTTCAGAGGATGTTGTATACCACATTTTATACACAAACACCTAAGGTGTCGCCAACACACTAAATTCATACACTAGTCGGACAAATCGCGACCTTAGCTCTTGTGTGTTCTATCTCCATTTTCTGTACATATTTTAGTATGTAGAAAAGGTGTGACAAATGCACCCTTTGACACTTGTTTAAAATGCCCTGTGGCACTGACTTAGCAAAGTTGTTTCGCAGTTCCGATTTATTCAAACTCCTCATCATAATACTAAAGCTGCAAACGTTTAACGTCGAATTTCTCAGTCGTGCAAAGAGTGGAGTTGGGGCAAACAAAAACTAAAGTCGTCAAATGGTGGTCTGACACCTGCCCCCCCCCCCCTCCAAAAAAATTATATGTATTATTTTATTTTGTATTGTCTTTGGATTGGGCTCATGCTGGCAGATTTTGAGAAAGACCAGACTTTAGGGCCATAAATGATTAAATGCAAAGTACAAACTGGCAACTGTGGTGATTTGATTTTTATCGAAGAGAAGACACACAGTAGAAAGAGGAGCCATTGTATCTGCTAATCAACTAATCGTCTATGAATGGACACCGATAGGTTGGGGGGGGGGGGGTGCAAGATGGCAGTGAGGGAAAAAGAGATAGGGGGAAGAGAGAGGCGAAAGAGAGAGGATTGAGAGAAACACAGAGAGATAGGGTGAGTGCCTGAGAAAAAGTGGGTGAGTGAGAGAGAGAGTGAGTGAGAGAGAGAGAGAGAGACAAAATGAGTGAATAAGATAGACAGAGACAGACAGAGAGAGAGGGAGGGGGAGATAGGAGGGAAAGGGAGAGAGAGACGAGAGAGAGAGAGAGAGAGAGAGAGAGAGAGAGGGAGAGGGAGAGGGACGGAAATATCCCACGGAGTGGACACTACGAGAAAAGTTAGCGCAATGTTACCGAGAGACCATGACAGGTTTGGACCCCCCCCCCCCCCACAACCAATCCCCTTTCCCCCGACACCACATTGCTACAGGTTTTAGAAGCCTTCCAAAGACCACTTACTTACCTTTCAAAAGCAGACATCATTCAGCCTATCACCACTAACTGACACACTGTAATTGGGGGGGAGGGGGGGGTGGAGAGTCCCCAAATCCAGTTAAGTAAGTCTTGTCTTGTCTTTTCTTCCTACCCCCTGTTTGTGTGTCCCAGATCAAGGTAGTCTACATGTAATTAGACGGTCAGACACACAATGTCACTGGACATACAAAGATCTTGTCAACTGACCTCGTGGTAGTACTAGCGGTAGAAGTGGCTGTAGTGGTGTAGTACATGGAGACGGTGGATAAACACATCGGTCAATCACGCTGAACATCTACCCTTTGTCTGGCAATGAATGGGCATGTTTGTTGGCTCTTCCACGTCGCCTGTAATGGTACATGTATACAGTAATGACCATTGCATTAGTGGTACATTAGCTGAGATACACAGCGTTGCTCGGGGTTTACATTGTGTCCGTTCATTAGTTTCGACTGTGGGTGATTATAATGGATCTGCCTCACATTGAAAAGGGGGCCGGAGGCAAAGTCAGCCACAGTGGAAACTCAAAAAAAAATTCTTCTCCATCTCTGAACTTCTCCAAACCTCCCCCTTAGAATTAGAATGACAAGGTTCTATATCTCCACTCTTTGGCTGAACTGAGTTACACACTACACACAACTTCCACAGGCCTTCTCCATTGTGTGTCACAGTATCAGGCCTATTCGGTGTGTAATTTGTAAGTACATGTATTGCTAAAAAGAAAAAAAAATCTTTGTTTTAAAAGCTATAAACTTGAATCCTCGATTTCTCAAAAGTTGACGGAAGGGACTCAGAACCTTGTCATTAGAAAAGGTGTGTGTGTGTGTGGGGAGGGGGGGGGGTGGTAAGCCCTTAAGCGTTTTCAAAACCCTTCATAGTTCCCGCTATTGTTTACTTTCTTACTTGCATGTGGTGCTGGGAGACAGGGCGCTCGAGTTACGTCATGAACGGAAATTCCAGCCTCGGTCCCATGTTATCCTAAAAATAATCTAGATCTATCTTTGGTATGATGGTAAGTTAATAAATCGATTGTGACATTGTTTCCATTTTAAAAAGGAAGAAAAAAAATAGCCAGAGCTTTCCTACATCGAACTACTTTATGATTACAAAGTAAGCGACTTCCAGCAAGGTCTCGGGTGAGAGCTGAACACTGAACAAGACTCGGCATTTTCTCTCTTCGGCTTTGTAAGAAAAATGCCGTTGTTTACATCTCTCACGCTTACGCTACTAGGTGGCGCTGCCAAACCCGTGCACACGAAAACCCCGAGCTGTCTCATCTTATCATTACTAGTATGATAATAATAGTACCGGTATCTTTGATAATAGTAAAATCACGTTTAAGAATAGGAAATTCCAAACTATTACTATAGCCACTCCCTTATTCCATTTCATGTTTTAAAACAATGATGTACGTAATAAAATCCACATTTAGAAAGGTACTATACATAAAATTCACTTCAGATTGTATAAAAACATGAATCGGAAACTTTGTCACACACTTTAGAACAGCAATCCACACTGGCTGGACAATGACAAAAAAGTGTCAGCTCTCCGTTAGTAAGTAAAAGCGACTTTTGTTTTGTTTTGTTATTTATTTTTTGCTTGAAATCACTATGGTGATTTAAATGTAAGAATAAAAAGCATTTCCTGGAATGACATTCCGGTACGAAAAACATACAGAAATAATAATATACAGCAAATCGCTGCCTCTATCACCAAACCGACAGTGCCGTGGACATATATTGTAATTTCTCAGGAGAAAGAGGGAAAAATTGTTGCACTTGAAATGTATTCCTAATCTCTGGAACATTTTGCGTAATACATTATAAATAAACATGAAATATTGTACTTCCATTTAATCAGTACAAAAAATAAAATTCGTACAGGGAATTTATGGAATACTTAGCATGAAGACAAAATAAATTTTAAAAAATCATCTGCTGGTGTGCGAATACTCGCGTGTGTTTTCATGACAGGGCCAACGAAATACCGCGTTGAGCTAGATCGGAACAGCCAAAGCGTCTTAGAAAGCGTGGATTATACATTAGTGTCAGGATCCGTACCCAGCAGAAATGTGCGCTAAAAGTAAAAACAAATACAAAAAAAAACCAAAAAAACTAAGGCGTGACAGAAAGCAAAGCTGTTCCGGGGGAATGCACGTGTGATGACTGAATAAGGTTTTCTGAGATACAATAGAAAAAGATATTTTAGCTTGAATTGGTCCATGAAACCGACTTTTAGCTGGAATTGATCCATGGCACTGATTTTGTATCGTTTTGGTTAGAACTGATATGGTACTAATTGTTATGTTATTTTAGCCAGAATTAATCCCGACTAGGCATACCGATTCTTGCCTATCAGCAACGCAAGCCCGATGTCGTTGTGATAGGCCTCCCAGTTCAAAGATCACGCTACATCAATGAATCTTTCCACCCGTCTAATGTCTGGATCTTCCCACGTAAAAACCACAACAGATGCTGCTGGTGGCCAGACACTACACTACATGGCGACAAGCGATTATTCCGAATGCAGTCATCATATTGACTGACTACGTTGCTTCATTTATTAATCCGGATTGCGAGTAATTATCGTGCCACAATTAGCAACACAACGCAAGCTTAGTTCGGACGGCCCCTAATTAGCGCGATTTGATGGTTAAGTCGCCCTAGGCATATCATGATACATGTATTTTCATTCACCAATCTGTTTTGTACGCAAAGAAGAAAATCCATTCAGCTCACCCTGTTCAGTGTTATATAATGTGTATTGGTGGGCATTTTGTCTGTATTTGACAAGCGTCCAATTTGGTGATACTTTCCTCTCATATAAGTAGAAACGAGTGCATAGTGTCCTGGCGCACATGAGATTTGCAGCAAGACCGTAGATTATAATGGCAAACTTTCTAGATCGAGAGTTTGCAACTTGTGGTTCCGTGTTTTGCCGAACAAAAATTGTAAAAATAGCCACAATCTCTTGGGTAGGATTTTAGATTCTCGGTTGGTATTTCACAGTGTCATGTAACAGAGAGAGAGAGAGAAAGAGAAAGACAGACAGACAGGAAGAGAGTAAGAGACAGAGGGATAGAAAGAAGCAGAGAGAGAGAGAGACAAAGATGAATGGGAGCACAGATTCATCCCCATCAAAGACAAGTACCTCATTTAATTACCAAAACAAACAAATAAACAAAAAAATGTTGTTGCCCTGAAACAATAAGATTTGATGAATAAATACAAGCATCATTAAAAGTTGTTTTGAGTCATGACATTCTGGTATGAAAAACCTCACCGACGCGTTTCTCAGCTCAGCTGACAGCATACTCTAATTCTGACCTCATACAGAACAAAAGATATAAATGGAATCCAGTGAGACTGGGAGTTTCATGATAGTTCAAATAAGTTACAGTGAATAAGAAAAACAAATGTCTTTTCCATTAAAAATACACAAACTTAATTAAGACAGAAAGCTAGAGGCTTCGTAAATCCTTGAGATGTACACAATTCACTTAAAAAATATGACGGGGCAGTACGTCTTAGAATAAACTTGTGAAAATATCATGGCAGTATGAATGATTGGATCTCTTCCATTTCTCTCTCTCTCTCTCTCTCCAAGTAAATCTAATTAATATAATGGATTCGAAGTGGCCTTCAATTTGAAGAGTATGAAATTAAACAAGACAGCACAAGATCAAATAATATTGTATCTAAATGCTTGTATGTTCCTTGCAATGTATAAACCACTACACAACTGTTATAACTGTAGTCCTTATACATGAGAGATTGGCCTGTATAAATGAATGATTTTATTCACATTTTCAATGCTTCAGTCATTCTGACAAAAGCATTGACAGGTAAAATCTTGGGAAATACTTCCTATCAAACCTTAATAGTGTGTACGGTACATAAATGTTGAAGACAATGGAAACTTGGCAGAATATTACAAAAGCTCATGTGAAAACAGCAGGTATTTTCTACTTGAAATGATGGTAAAAATGGGCGTGCTGGGTTTATGGTAAAATTTTCATGCTTGATAAGATTTGAATAAAAACTTGGCAGATTTCATAATGTTCAGATTCAGTGCTGAGTTGTATAAAGAAATCTGGTATTCACAGGGAAGACTTTCTGCTGATCTGTATCTTAAAGCAAAGTAAAGTTTGGATGCCTCCTGCCGCTTTGTACTTCCTTAAATGAATTTTGAGCAGAAACTTCAAATGTGGACTTTGTCATCAGTTTCATTACTACCTGAACTGAAAAAGATAAATGCGACCTTGCTGCAAATTTCTGGAAGATCAGGAGAAAATTGTGATCTTTTACAATATTAGGAACTTACAATATTTGGCGCTTTTTTGGTTGTTCCCACCCCAACTTACCTAGGCTATATTATATTAGTCGATTGTCAGATTGATATGTAACGACGTGAGGGTCTAGTCAGTTGGTATCATCGAGGCCGTAGGCCGATGTTTGTCTGGGCAGTAGTCAGATTGACATATAACATATCAGGGAAAGCCGCCGGGGTAGCTATGTATTGTTTTCACTCGGACTATGGAACGCATTCGGGAGTCCTTCCGTTAACTAAGGAGGGGTGGGAACAACCGAAAAAGCGCCGACTATTTTTATAGATCCATCTTATATATTATAGTTATATGTAAAATCCCGCAACATGCAGACCCATTTGTAAATTCTTCATGATTGCTGTACTTTGCTGTTAATATAGTTAACCTACAATATTTGGGTCAGTAGCTGTAAATCTGTTACAAACATTTAGAGCTATATAGTCAGGCACTAGTTATAATTTCCAAAACATCAGGGTCTGGCAAGTGGCATTATCCATAATTATAATGGTTAATTTCAAAAGCAGCTGGGGCTTAGGCATGTAATCTTACAAGCAAAAAAAGAAGAAAAAATATCAACGGAACCTTTGGCATGAGGAAAACATGTTCAGCGCATGTTAGCAGCAAACTGGCACAGTAAGTTTCTGTTGCTTTTTTTTGCTTGAGTCACTTTGACATCAAAGGAAAAGTAACTGCAAACGAACCACTCACAAAAAAAAGTAGTTTCTGGGAAGGAAAACTTCATTTGTTCAACAAGCATCAGACACCATGTACCAAGGACCTTCGTGGACAGACATACGTTCCTGTAGCAATTTCACTCACAAATTTTCCTTTGGGCTTCATATCCTGCCTTGCCTGTTTAGTTTCAGAGAGAGAGAGAGAGAGAGAGAGAGAGAGAGAGGGGGGGGGGGCAAAAATTCCTTCGACGAACATAAGCAAACAGTTCGGTTATTTGCGCGTAAATAATTTCGGCACCTTGTCAATGAAATTTCTACTGTAGGCCTAGCGTAACTTGGCCCACATTTTGGTTTGAATAAGGCTAGTAACCAAAGCAATCGACTCGGGTGGATATAACGGGGACAATCTAAAGCTGCCGTGGTGCTAGCATTTACGGAGCCCATCATTGTACTAATGCCATTGCAAATCTTAAAAACGTTTCAAGGTTCCAGATTTCAAATTACCAAATACGTCCATTTGAATTGGGTGATACTCACCACCGCCTTTTCCAAATAGGTTCGTGAGCGACGATGTAAACATTGGAAACTTGTTCTTTGAATCTCGTTGTAAGAAGAGTTCCACCAAGGGAGATAAAACGCATCTTTTTCACAGGCGCGTGCCGTGCCAGAACCGATTTCAGTCATCCAATCACAGACCCCGGTGAGCGAACTGCACTAAATTGACCCTTATTACGGGAAGCTGCTGCTTATGGAGAAGATGACAACAAAGCCACACAAAGAAATCCATGAAAAAGGATTGATCATTTAGATAAAGGCACTGGGGTAAATACAGGTGTAACGGATTGAGTTGAATTATATGTGGGCCGCGGTATGTTTGAACAACAAAGAAACCTATCCAAGCATAACGAATGAGTCGTGTGTGACAAAGCGAGCGGAAAAGAGCATCAGCTGGGCATAGTGAACAGAACGACCAGTAGCCAGCTAGCGTAATGGCGAACGCTTTGACCATTTTATGTGGGCGGTATGGGGAATACATATTTCTTTCCAACCTATATTCCAATAGTTTTTTTGTGTATATTGACAGTGAATTGTTCACTTGTGGTAACTGTTTTCCTTCCATAGATGAGCCGATGAAATGACAGGCGAACAGATCTATTTTTAGAGAATATGAAAAATACAAGACGTGAAACCTGTAGATTTCAGATTAGAAATCTGTGTATGAAATCACTGTGGGTCTCTTCTACAACTTGTATTCAGTGCCTAATTTCTGTTATTTGTCAAACTAGCACAGTAGAC
The DNA here is from genome assembly GCA_963931925.1 of Onchidella celtica. Classification (NCBI taxonomy): domain Eukaryota; kingdom Metazoa; phylum Mollusca; class Gastropoda; order Systellommatophora; family Onchidiidae; genus Onchidella; species Onchidella celtica. The sequence continues at coordinate 43,569,310 of OZ007580.1, forward strand.
TCCATTGTTGGTAATTGCAGACTGTTTTTAATATAATTTGGTAATGTCCTTACCTAGTCTGTCTGTCTGTTCACAGATTTGACTATTGTTATTGCACAGTGATAAATTGTATAGGCCTACTACTACTAGTCATAGTTATTGAAGCATTATATGTAACTCAGGTTTCACAGATTTTGATTGGATAAATATATGATTTTTTTCATCCTGAATAATTTGCAGTGCAGTATATTCTGATAATTATTTGAGAATGTTTTAGATTCTTTTTAATGTTTCCATCTGAAATGCTGGCTAAATGACAAAGGTAGATTGTTTGATTATGGATGAGCATTCATATGGAAATGTATGTAATTGGCACACTTAGGAAAAAGTTCATATGTCCCGACCTCTCAGTCAAAACCACATAATCCTTGTTCCCTAAACTGTGACATATTATTACCTTCTTTTTGAATTATTGTATCATTTTTTCCATAGGTTTGTCATAGCTTCCATCCTTGTCAGCAAGTTATGTGTGGGCACAAGGGATCTTTTCCGTCCTTCAAACTTTGAGTATCTGTCAAGACATAAATATCCAACTGGGGTGTCAGTGACACTGGTATGTAACTACATTAGCAACTTCTGCTGTAATACAGTGTCATTCAGCTCTGCTTTGGAACTGTGCGCAAGCAAAAAAAATTGTTCATATGGTCTTGTTTCTACTTTCAACTGATGAAAGGGAGCTTCAGTTTCATCAAGTGAACAGAAAGTTTTTGTTGTGTACCGATCAGACTTTTCCATGTTCATACAGTAAATACAAAAATAATGATGATATGAATGAGATATGCGTTAATGAAGATAAACACTGTATTTGAAGCTGTCAATTTCAGTGATGATAATCTATGCTTCATTGGAGATAGATGTTTGGCCAGGAACCCAATTGTCACAAATCCCAGACTGGGAGATGTAATAATTATAACAGGACAACAATCACGAACGAACACGTATAACACTTAACAGAACAACCCATCAGACTCACACATTTATTAAACATAAAGATAAAGATAACAGTGCAATGACATACAGTATATTACTCTATTCAACTGCCGTCCAACGGCCTTCTTCCCTCAAGCACTCTTCCTCGGGTCCACAACCCGGTAGTTACTTTTAAAGACACTTCGGCTTCAGCCTCTCCACTCAATGTCTTAATAACACCTTTAGTATTTCGTTCGCACCGCAGTCTCTCAATAGCACCTCCCTATGGAAATAACACCTTAGCCTTCCAATAGCACCTCAACATGGCCATAGCACGTTAATAGTTCAATTCACATTAGTATCTCAATGGTACAGGGTATATCAATATCACAGGTAATACATCTTAAGAGCACATTAACATTTCTATACACATCCCTGTCTGTGGCCAGACTGCCACGACTCATGCGTCCCTCCTGTCCTGCTCGACAGCTTCACTCCACTGGCCTATGGGTAGCCTTCGGCCCTATGCTGGCCTATCCCCTGTGCTCACCGCGGGTGGCATCTCTGCCCGACCCCGGCACCTATAAAAATAACATTACATTGGTATAACACCATACCATTTCTATTCACTTCACCCCTCATTACAAACCATGAAGCGTACACACAATAGTCCACCTTTCACTCACCACACATCTTACGGTAACACACCTCCCCCGTATTACACAGTACTCACTCTCGCTACAAATCCATGAACCTAACTTACATCTATCGCTCATGGCGCACATTTCTATACACAGTAATCCATGACTTCCACATTTCTCACATATACTTATTTACATCATGGTCATAGGCGAATATAATACATCAATCATCATAATTATCAATCATCGTTCCACCTACCAGTCATCACTGGAAAACACATCACAATGTCCCGACTGCTTTCATTCACGTCTGCCTCTTGGGACCTTCTAACTTGCAGTGATTGTCAGTACGGCGCTCTCGCCTCATGCCGACCCCCCTAACTCACAACATTCACGCTTTAACGTTAACTAACAGAAGTCAATATAGGTGAGCAGCCTCACTATCCCGTGAGTCAATCCCTACACTTCCATGCCCCCGTAATCCTTGAATCCCGCTCACTCCACTCGTGACACCGATTAAACTGCAAATGTTGTCTAAATTTAGAACCAAAATTTGTAACAAACAGGTGCTGTATGGTGATTGACAAAGTTTATCAAAAAGTTGATTCCGCTTTTGATCTTGTCTGCAAAATAAGGATCAGATTTCTGTGTTCAGCAATGAGTACATGGTACTGATCTTATAATCCACTGTTGAATGGGATGCTCATGGCTGCAAGGGGACTGAGAAATAACAACTTCTAAGGCAAGGGCTGAAAGAATAGTGAGCTTGTTTGCCAGTGAAATTAGACTAATCTTACCTTATATCTGTGCCTATGCAGTATGTTGTACTCTTACATCCTTAGTGCAGCCCAAGCTTGGAATCGGGCGTTGTTTTAGTTTGCATCATATGATCTAAATGATTTGGTTTCAGATTATTTGTGTCCAGACCAAGCTTGAGAATGCATTAAGAGGGCCCAACCCAGGGTCAGCCCTGGAAGAGGCGTGTCATCATATATTTTCCGCTACAAGGGCAAAGTTCGGACCACCTCCAGTTAATGAATTTGTGGTAAGTTGTCGGTTTCGTGATGAAGGGGTGAATAGATAACAGTTGTACAATGAAAAAGTGAACGCATAACTTGTCTGGATGAGGAATACGCGCACAGGTCAAATTTGAGATACTTACTTTTTTGTGGTTATTAAAAGTTTATTGCAGGGGGCTTACCCAACACGAGCAATTTTGTTAAATTGCATTTAGTTTTTGTGTTATGTATATATAGTGTAACAAAAGAGCGAGAAATGGAAGGTGAGAATGGACGGAATTTTCCCAACTGAATTTCACCCTTTTGTCATAGAGAGAAGTGAGGTGTTTGCCTTTCAATTGTACAGCTGTTTTATATCTCTTCACCTCTTCATCATGAAACTGACAAAGTAATAAATGGGTGTGCTTCAATCACAACCTCAGATAGTTTGTCACTCCATTTCACCTGAATCCTGAAAAGTTTTACAAATTTCCATGTTACTGAGTCTGGTTTCATTTGTGAGGTTGATGACATAAATTATTTCAGAAAAGAATGTGACAATGCATACACACAATTCAATCCATGCCTGCACAATCAAGATGTAAAGTAAGTGCTGGTAGCAATCTAGAAACTCCTAGAATCTCTTAGAGATTTGATCTCTCCTAAATCTACTAATAGCTCCTAATATTTCAAGCCGCTGCTCTTTCCACCGATCTGTGTTGAAAAAATGTACACATTTTGTTTTTTTTATCACTAGAAATTTGGTAACTTTGCTTCCGTATGATAAATTAAAGGAATATGGTGGAAATTAAAATGGTTTGCAGTACAATTGTCTGTAAAGTCTTCAACTTGGTGCCATTGTCATGAGATAATATGTGTGGCAGCCAGGGAAAAGGGTGGAACTGAAGGAAAATAAACTTTTCAAGCTGTTTATTGTTTCTGAAACTGCTATTCAAGCCAATAAAGATGCTTTTTGAATTATGGAAATATCTTTATTAGTTTTTTTAAAATGAAGTTTTGAAGATCTTATCTAGACAAAACCTCGAACTGAGAAAAACGGATTTAAAGACAAAAAACACAATCATGTTTTGCAGCAATGAAGTAACAAAATGGAAATACAGGTATTTAACTGTTTATTTACATATTGGTGGCATTCAGACATGGGAAGAAACTACTTCCCAGCCTTTCCTCTGCCTCTTTTAGCCTTCTTAATCTTAGGGGGTGGGGGGCCAGCAACCTCATCCTCCTCCTCCTTCCTCCTCTCCAGCCTTGGCCTCCATCTCGACAAGTGGTCTCGGTGCCACTGTGTCCTTGTGAGGATGATCCACAAACTCCCTGATTTCTCTAAAGAGATAACTGATCCTCTTAGGATCAAGGCCCTGAGGAAGCTTCAAGTCAGGAAATGTGTGGGGCAGGGGCAACTTAGTGTTCTTCTTTAAAAGATTGAACACAACTTCATTTTCGACTTCTGCCGCTGGACGCGCAGCTACAGACCCGTCCGGCAGAAAGCGAAAGTGCTGGTATTGCTTAATACCAGTGAACTTCTTGTCACACTTCTCTCCATCCCAGGAAAGGTTTTCAACCGGATTATTCTCAAGCGAATACAGAATGCAACAGACCCAAAACTTCGTGAGGGGCAAGCTGGTTTCAGGAGTAATCGATCAACCACCGACCAGATCGCCACGCTGAGAATCATAGTAGAGCAGTCGCTAGAGTGGAACTCCCAACTGATAGTGAACTTCCTTGACTGCGAGAAGGCCTTTGATAGCATCGATAGAGAAACACTGTGGAGAATATTGAGACATTATGGAATCCCAGAGAAGATGGTGAACCTAATCAAGAGCATGTACGAGGGGACAAGTTGCAGAGTCGTACACAATGGCGAGCTTACTGACAGCTTTGATATCAAGACTGGTGTTAGGCAGGGTTGTTTGCTGTCCCCATTTCTGTTTGTCCTGGTGATTGATTGGCTTATGAAAGAAACCACCAGCGGAGGAAGAAATGGCATACAATGGACCCCATGGACACAGCTGGACGATCTAGATTTTGCAGATGACTTGGCACTATTGTCGCACACACACGACCAGATGCAAGCAAAGACTACAGCTCTAAACAAAATTTCAGAATCTATTGGATTGAGGATACATCCTGCGAAGTCGAAGGTCCTAAAAATTGTTGCACCCCCAAGCGCACAAGTCAGAGTAGGAGATCAACCACTGGAAGATGTAGAGTCCTTCTGCTATCTTGGTAGTATCACTGACAATAAGGGAGGAACAGAGGCAGAAGTCAAAGCACGAATTGGAAAGGCACAGGCAGCTTTTACGTCCTTAAGCAAGATTTGGAGAACCAAGGATATATCTCTAAAAACAAAGCTGAGGATATTCAACTCGAACGTGAAGTCAGTCCTGTTGTATGGATGTGAGACTTGGAATGCATCCCAGGCCTGCATAAAGAGAATCCAAGTTTTCATCAACAGATGTTTGAGGAAGCTACTTAAGATCAGATGGACAGACAAGGTCAGCAATGAAATTGTATGGAAAAGAACAAGACAGAGCCCAGTCAGAGAGGAAATTGGTAGGAGGCGATGGAGATGGATCGGCCACACTCTCAGGAGGCCAGGAAACAGCATCACGAAGAAGGTATTGGATTGGAATCCCCAGGGCAAGAGATCAAGAGGAAGGCCGCGCGGAACGTGGAGAAGAGCCAGAGAAAATGATGTGCAACGAAGCGGAAAGACTTGGAATAATGTAAAGAGACTGGCCCATGATAGAGAGGGATGGAAAGTGTTTGTTGGTGGCCTATACCCTGATCCAGGGTGAGAAAGGCAATGATGATGATGATGAGTGAACTTCTTGAAATAGCCAGTCAAGAAGGTAGTCCACTGGTATGATTGGACATACACTTCTCCGGCCTCATTTCCACAGGATTGGACGAGGTTCATCTGGGATGACGAGGTTACGACATCAGCCAGATCAGCCAAACAATTGACATTCGTCCTCCTGTAACGCCTTTTGATCAGGCCAAAGGCTCCATCTGGAGCAAACTTTGTATGCCCAGTGATCAGAAAGCTCAACTCAATCTCTTTGTGGTGGCCTGTAAGAAGTCGCCACAAGAGATACTGCAACATAGCAGAGTTCTTATTTTGTCCACTGCAGTTGTCAGCATGCAAGTGGACTTTCGTCTCACCCAAACCAAAATTCTCAAAAAAGAAATGGATGAGTGAGATGACACAGTCTGCTCCCTTTCCCACACACACACCCCTTCATCGATCAAGAAGTTTACCTGCTTACTCAATGCCTCACAGTGGACACCAAAAAGACCACACTTACAAGGCACTTTGAAATAAATGGGGCCGGGCTGGAGAGGGTTGGAAGGATATTGAAGTTGCTGGGCAAAATCAAAGCTATAATGAGCCGTGCCCGCAAAGGAACACGGGTTATGTTTAACAAGGGCACTGCCAGTAGGAAGATCCCTCTTGGTAGTTTCCAGAATGGATCTAAGGTAAGACCGCTCCTTTGTAACCCTGAGGAGATGGGCCTCAAGTTCTTTGACTGCCTCAGACTTCTGATTGTCGGGGAGGTTGGCACTGCGGGTGATTTTGATGACACCTGAAGAAGCGCAATAAGAATGTGTAAAGGAAATGCCCCACTATACCAAGGCAATAATAATTATCAACTGATACCCACACCTACTGTAGGCCTGTAGTTGTAATACTGAAAGAAAAATCTATTGGTTCAAACTAAACATGTTAAAAGAATGATCTCATCGTAGAGCATTGCCGCAATGTCGTCCGAACCTCTTGTAAACAAAGAAACATGAATACATCCATGATATTAATCTCATTTAATTAATTATAAATATTATAATAATAAAATAACAAACAAAGATCATTATTTGCTTGACTGGTAATCTCAAAACCTTTCAATCTGAGGAAGAAGACAATTTTTGAAAACAAAATGAGAGAGTAACTGAGCCTACCTTTTTGGCACGTGAAGCACAAATCCGTAGCTGGTTTCATGGTGGTAACAAAGGGCAACACAGTCTGCCAGACACGGAGGAAGGTGCTCTCAGCTGCCACTCTAACTTCGCCTGCAAGCGATGCCTGTGGAAGGGGACAAAATGTACATCAAGATCAAGTGTCGAATAATTTGCATTATCCAGTATCATAAACGAAACTGTTATGATTAGTATAATTTATAATTTCAACTTTTCAGCTGAACTTTCAAGGTTTCTGTTCCATTTTCTTTACAAATTACAAGCATTAAGCATTGGTGTGAGCACATTCCCCTGCCCCCACCCAAGACCCTTGTCATCCTTTAATTTAAATAACCAATAATCTATGAAAAAATTTACCTGTCTATCCCTTTACATAATAATTATTGTGAAAAAAAAACAGTTATGCAAGAAGTTACCTCTTTGTAGGCTTTGTACACAGTATTCTTTGTGCAGCTGGTTGGGAGGAGCTGTGTGTCTGAGACCCAGTGGTGTGGAGTCCGTCCAGGCAGGGTGACTGCATGGATCTCAGCATAGTGGACAATGAAGTCTACAATCCGTTTGTTGTCTTCAAAGCTGAGGGCATTGACTGGAAGCCTTTTTTTGTTGCCGTGCACCCTTGGTTCCACGCCCAGATTCTTGTAATGCTTGATCAGTTTCTCAAGCTGTTTCTCCCCGACACAGTGTATGTATTGGAAGAGGTCCCGACAAATCCGTCTGCCATGGAGGTAGTAGTCATTGCGGGACCTCACACGTGGTGTCTGGGACTTCTGGTTCGGCCTCTCTGTTTCCAGGCTTGAGTGAATGCCACGCTCAATCTTTGCAAGAATGGCAACGTCCCGCTTGTTCTTCGTAAAGGCCTCATATTGCATGCGCAGGTCATCCAGCAAATCTCGTTCAAACACTGAATAGCAGGGTAAGCCATCGTTCAGCTGACATTTGCATAGAGGTCTTGATGTAGATATGGGGATTGTGGTAGTGCTGCTGCTAGCTGGAGTTGCTGTTTTTGTTGATGGTGGCTTCGGTGGCAGCACTTTGTCATTTGTGTGGGAGATGGGGGAGAAGGAGCAGTCATCATCATCATCATCATGATCAGTCTTAACTGGGGATAGAGAATGAGAAAAATTCTTAAGAAATTGCTTTCCCTTTCTTTTTACGATCGAAGTCAATAGGAGCCAAGAATGTAGGCTATTTAAAATTTATACCTAGCAAAAAGACACTTATTGACTTACTTAAGTGATGAGTATGATATGTTGTTGTCCCACCATAAGTTAACTACGTTGGCATTCATCATACTAACTCACTCATTCCCAGTCTCCAAGATGAAGTTGAAGGTAGATCTACACTTACCTCGCCTCAGTCATTCATTGTCATCATTAGTGATCTCCTGTGTTTGTAGACTAGACAGTAGATAGATAACTGGCCAACTAGACAATGGATATATCCTAGATCTACAGAAGCATCAGACAACTTCTTTTGAGTCCATGTCAATCAGTTAACCAGCTGATCGATCGATGTTATTGTTGACACTGTCACTGACACTCACAGCTGATTGATTAAGATTGTGACGGCAGTAGGCATGTAAACAAACCAATAAGCAACGACAAATACTAACCTGCTTCATCTGATTCATCATCTGAATCTTGTCTTTCCGTAAAAAAGTTGGCAATGAAGTCGATGAGATGTTCTCGGTCTGAATCCAAGACATTTTCGTTAAGAAGGCCAGCAATGAATCCTTCGTTCGACGACGCCATCTTTGCTTGCTCTATGACAACAAGTGACCTTGCACTTCTTCAAAATCAAAATAAATTATATTTAACGTTGTTTATAACAAAACAAACGTTAAATTTTCAAAAGTTTATTTTATGTTATTGTTATTTGCTTAATTTTTGACTAAGTTTGTAAATTTTAACGGTAAATTTAACTAATTTTTAGAGAATTCTTTTACTATGCGGAAATATACCGGAACTTCGGCTAATCTGAATGCGCACTCCATCCGAATGGACAAAATTCATGCGCACTTGACATAGAAAGAAAGTTGAAGAAAAGAGCAAGAAAATGGTATGCAACATGACCCAGTTTTTGTTTATTATTTGGTCAACAACGAAAAAAAAAAACAACGGACATCGCAGCTCTGATTACGTGAGATTTTCCACCCCAGCGTTCATCTGAAACCTTCGATAGGCATCAGAAAATACCAACAAACATAATATTTCGAAATTCATGTCAGATTTGAGAATTTCACAGGTTGTAGATAAATGAATGAAGAATCAGAAAACACCAACAGTTCGAAATCGACCTCTGACCTGAAAATCAACTGTTTTCGGTTCTATCTCTGATCAGCGATCTCCGTCAAATCCGCGCTTTTCCCTGGCTGCCACACATATATATGTCCATTTTCTCTAGATTTTTGAAAACTGATGCTGTTTATGCCAGTAGGAACTATATAAAAATGTATTCCAGTCTCTCTAAATTATTTAAAAACCTCTCTAACTTCCTAGAATCGCCTGGAAATTTTTGTTTAGTGAGCACTGTGAGCCCCAAGTCCTAAATCAACAAAACTATTTAGGTCATGATTAAATCAAAAGCTTTTTAAAATAATTATATTGATAATAATAAATAACATTTATATAGCACTTTACAGACGTTCTTCTATCCACATTCGATTCATTCATACAAAGCACATACAAAAATGTGACAGTGGCCAGAAACCGCTGTGGTTGCACTCTCCATCAATTGAAAAAGGTGTGTTTTCTGACGTTTTTTTTTTAACATTTCAGGTCTTTGTGTTCTGTGTTTTCATGACTGTGCAAATAGGCATTAAAAAAATGTATAATCATGTTGTTGTTTTCTGTTAATCACCTCAGGGTTACTTCCAGCAAGTAGATCCTGTCTATGGTTGTGAGAATATCTTGAAGACACCATCAGTCAACGCATCAGATTACCCATCCATTGCCATCATCCGACGAGGAAACTGCTCCTTTTACACCAAGGTGAGAAGTGGGAATTTTTCACCCTAAACATAATTATTATGTGAGTCTATGAGTCTATGCTTACTATATCTCATTTTGCTGTTTGATACATAATTGAAAATTGTCAGGTTTTTGGAGGATTTTAACTCCTTCACTACGGCAAGCCGAATATTTTGGCTTGCAGGTGTTCGTTTCTTCTACGTAAAGCTGAATATTTGGCTCGAATGGACATGGATTTCCCAACACTAATTTCTAAGCCAACTTCAGATATCGAATCCTGTCTTGGTGCATTGATTTTCCTGTACTTTAATGTACTAGTGTACGGGCCCGTTCAAAGAACGGAGGAGAATGCATTATTCGATGACGTACTCTCTCTCTCTCTCTTACAATAAAAGTAGTAATCTGCAGTCCTGCTTCAGAACTCATGCGCGCCAGGACACTGCGCACCAAGCTTGATATGGTTACTTTTTATGACATGCACGGTACTAAAGTCGAAACAAAACAAAGGCTGGAGGGAGGCCATCATTGTTGAGGAGAAAGCATTATTCGATATTTTTAGGCCTATTTTCATTTATTACAAAATTACGATACTTCACTTTCATGTCAAAGGAATAGACATAGTAGCAAAAAGAACTATCTTTCACATGTAATTTTTTCAGGCCTGGGCATTTCTTCCTCGCAGCAGTGAATTTTTTTTCCTTGCTGTTTTTTTATATAGATAATATGTCATGTCTTCTGTTCATATTGAGTGGGAGAAAAAAACATCTTTGCACCATGCCTAATTATTGCCTAAATTTCAAACAAGATAATGTTGAGAGTGTAACAAATTCCAGACTGGAATATGTACTTATTATGACAGGACAACAATCACAAATGACCAAGTATAACACTTAACAAAACAACCAAACAGGCTCACACATTTATTATAACATTAATATATATACGTTCAATTACATACGGTACATTATTCAATTCAACTACAATTCAAGGGTCATTCTTCCATACAGTCACCCTATCTCCAGTTCCACAACCGTACAGCCCGTGCTTTACAACATAATTTTCCAGGCCCTTACTCGACCTAACATCAACCCCTGTATAAGTCGTACTACCGAACTCTCATGTACATAATTTAACATCAACACCTGTACACTTCGTATTACAATAATATCATGTACATAACTTAGGAATATAGCTAGCCCAATTCCCCGAACCAGACTGCCACTGCTGCTGGGCTGCCTGTCGGCCTTACGCCCTTGTCTGCACGGCTCCACAGCCTGTCCCCGGCCTGTGTCCGTCCACCGCGGGTGGCCTCACTGCCCGATCCCGGCACCTATAAGAATAACATTACATCTCTATAACATCATACACTTACTATCCACTTCACCACTCATTACGAACCATCACGCGTACATACACATTCCACAGTTCACTCACCACACAACTGCGCCTCTCTTCTGTAACACACCTCCACCGTATTACACAGTACTCAGGCTAGGCTAGGAATCCACACTCCTAACGTACAGATCTCGCTCTAAGTTCACATCTATTAATACAGTAGCACATGACTTGCACACTCCTCGCATATAACTTATTTACATCATGGTCATCAGAAGAATATAGTACATCAATTATCAATCATAGTTCAACCTACCAGTCATCACTGGAAAAACACTCTCACTAGTCTTCCGACTGCTCCCCTTATGTTCGCCCTCTGGGCTCTCTCTTGCGTCCGTTCCCTTAGGACTCTCTGTGTGCAGTCACTGGTAAGTACACAGATCTCGCCTCGTCCAATCCCCAACTCACAACATTCCACGCTTTCCATTAATTGTCTGCCGTGAGTTAATCTTACTATACCCCCTTCTCCCCGTAATTATTGATCCTCGCTCACTCGCTCGCGACAGAGAGTTCCCATCCACACCTGCAAAAATTAACAAAGGGAATGAGTTAATTGGAGTGAGATTTGGTTCCTCCGCCAGCAAATTTCTCTGCTGGGATATCTTGTTTATATTGTGTTCAGGAAATGTGAACCAAAGTAATAATAGGTAGAAAGTAGTATTGTGGCAGCCATTTTTAAATGGATTGTGCACATGAAGATGTGTTCTTGTTTTGTCTTTTTAAAATTTTTTTTGTATTGAAGACGTGTTTTATTTGTAATGAAGAGTTGATTTGTGAATATTTCTTTGAGCAGGTTGCCAATGCCGAGAGGGCAGGTTTTGGTGCCGCAATAGTCTATGGTTTCCAGGAAGATCCATCTTTAGTAGTCATGGATGCTTCAGGTAAGTAGTTCAGTTTCTTCTTTTCTTTACTGCATCTTTCCACAGGTCATTTTTGACTCACACTTCTCATCTGTATTTTGGATTCACAGATCTCAGATCATATGCCCTCTTTGATTTTAAAATTATGAATAAATGGATGTAATGAGTGAGCATGCAACTGTACCCATTTGCATCTGTTTTCTGATTTTTTGGCCTCAAATGTGAGAAAAAAAATATGCTTTTGTTTGTATATTGTTCTGATTCACTGCAACCATGTTGCCCAATAATAATGCATAGAGGTAGTTTCCATTTGGGGTTTTCCTACTTTTTGACTGTTAGGCCCACTTACATTTCTGATTTAGTTTCTTTCATCAGCTTTGCAGGTGGTTGGTGGGCAATTGTGGTAGGGTCTCCGCCTGTCCTCCATCATTCTGTTATATTTTGTCTGTCGTCTTGCTTTTTCCTAACACAATGTGACCGTTGTTATGTCGATGTGCTTTCTCTAAACTCAAACTTTCATCACCTTTGATTCATTTTTCATGGTTCAGCCTGGATTTACACGGTGGCATATCTGAATTGAAGGCAGGGTTTTCGCTACTGATATCAGTAATTGGATTATCTTACACTTTTGAATATTTTGGTTCATGGAGTGTTGTTCATTGTAATGAATAAATTATGACTTGAAATTTTATATGGTGTTCTTTAGGTATTCATGGCAACATAGGTGGGAATTGTTCTTGTCAGGGTTCACTTTCAAGATTTTAATCTGCGCTCTCTCTTTATATTCATTCATGTATCATCATGCATTTGTATATATAAAGTAAGCAAGTTAACTATCAGATTCAGGCCTCTCAAGCCATGGCCTTAGATCTTGTTCTCTGTCTACTTTTTGTACTGCGGAGAAATTTGATGTTAAACGTTTGCAGCTTTAGTATTATGACAAAGAGTTAGAGTGGAAACTGAAAAACAGCTCGATGGATGGCACAACGTATTTTAAACAAGTGTGCATTTGTTATACACAATAAAAGATCTCCAGTTTTTTTAGAAAATGGAGAAAGAACAAACCAGAACTAAGACTGTGAAGTAGTTTTGATCCATTTTTAACCCTATGAAGATTTTTCAATTCCCACTTATGAAGAGCATTGCTTAGCTAAAGAACTCAAGACGTTCTTTCCAACTTGTACATATCTGGCATTCTTCAATTTGTTGTTTCAGCTTCATCTTCACCTGTGTCTATTCCATCTTACTTTGTGAACTATACAAGTGGAACCATCCTAGCCTCCCTGCAATCCAATGCATCTCAGTAAGTTGAACTGCCTATATAGATTTAATTATTTATTTCCGAGTTATTTCATGGCAGCAAATAATGACACATACATAATGTAAAGGAAGACACCGAAAATTGTTGATAATTTGCCTGTGAAGCTAAAATGCTGTGTTAACTTGTATTATTAAATGGGAATAGCACTGACCAGCGAGTCCTGACAACATGCTGTTCGCCTGAAAAGTTTTGGACTGCCTTTTCCAGGGAATAGTAAATTTCTTTTTCCTGAAACGGATTGGGGATTTTGAAATTTTTTTTTTTAAGTTGCTTTTCGTTGCTGTCTCATGATACCCTAACCATAAATTAAATTGTTACCAGATTTAACGAAAGACCATTTGATCAGTATTCTCTCTGGTAACCACAGGTCCAACAGGGGAGGCACCCAGTGTCAGTGGTTACTGGAGGGTAAAGTCTTTCCCAGTTCTAATGGTTGAAACATATAAAAAAATTCTTCCCAAAAAGTTCAGGAAATTTTGCCTCACCTTTCGTAGTTGTTAAAATGGTCGTTTATACTTCAGTTTTATGCAGGATGCATATGATAATTTATTCATGATCTTTCTTCCAGTTCTCATTTGTTGACGATTCTTGCTCACACCACACCCATGACAGCCATGTCCGGCCAGATTGAGCCAGATGGCAGCCAAGATGGAGACAACGACACTGATGACGACTCTTTTGGCGAGCACTATTTCCACATCTGTATCTACATCTGGGGTTGCGTGGTGGTCAGCAGCCTCATTGCCCTCTCAGTGGTAATCTTTCATATCGCAGTCGTCTATTGTCAGGTTATTGTGCCTTTCTGTTGTTGTTTCCACCGATCTGGTTGTTGTTGTTGCTGTCATTTTTATCTTCTTCTTTAATACTGTTCAAGACCAATCACTTGATTATACAGGGTTGCTACAAAAGAAATGGACAGTTTGGAGAATGTTTTAAACCAAAACTATGAAAGATATTGACAGTCGTCATGTGCAGTGCTGTAGAGAAACTATTGAAGTTTGAGCCAAGACAACACAATGTCACTGCTCTATGATAATGACATATGTAAGACTCGTGTCAAAAGGTATAACTCATGATTCATTGCATTCCTGAGCATGAGGGTTATCAGATAATATTATAGGAAAAAAATGCACCAACAGGAAAATGTAATAATCTAATAGAATCGTAATGATTTAAGTTGCCAAATGAAATGGCAGGAGAGGAAACATTATTTTCTTAATATCTCAAAAGTGTCAAAAATGTTTTATGCCAGTAGCGTAGAGTAGTGAAGATAAGCACAACGTTATGTGTTTGGCAACTTGCCAACAAGCTTGGTCTGCTGCACTGTTTGTTCAGTTGTCACCCTGAGTGACTGTGTGGGGCAAGATGAAGTTTTGACACTGTATCAAACATCTATTTAATCGCTGCTAGAAACTGCAGTTTCTTCTCTACAACACTGTGCATGATGAATGTCAATATCTTAAACAGTTTTGGTTTAAATACATTTTTGATACTATTTCTATTGTAATTTTCTACTTTGACTTTGATGTCTGATCATGTTGTGTCACTGTAGAGCAGTTGTGTGCACTTGTTGTTGCATTTTTTACTTGTTGTTGTTGTTCTCTTATTTTTTCCACCATGCAGATTAACAGGGATGTAAATCTTCCGTCTTTTTCTGTCTTTTCCGCCCAAATCGTGACTGCCAATAGTGAACCCAAAAGATCACTATCATCCATCAGTAATAATACATATTGTCGTCCTCAAATTGATCGGCAGTCTTTAAACAATCTGACAAACTGAATATTTATTAAGTCTAATTGTGATTTTTTTTGTGTAGATGTCTACGGTTATTGCCTTTCACTTCCAATTCAAATAGCTTGGGATGAATATACACTGTACTAAGGTAACATCTTTATTAGTTAATGTTCTTGGTGGCATCTGAGAAGGGCGCATAATTTCCTACCATTTCATCACAGGCTGTTTACATCACTGGATTAAACATCAGTTTTAACTGTATTATTGTCGGTTGGCTGTTGGAACCTTGTCTAAACTAGCCTTAACAGCTGTTGTAAGGGGAAACATAGCATTTCGTATCTAAAGCTATTGCTGAGCACTGAACCCAACTTAGTATTTACTCTACTTGGCTTTGTAATTACACTGCAAGTGTGGTCTCCCAACAATAGCCTTTCAGTTTAGGTTCAACAAGGTTCCAACAGCCAACCAGCATTAGGATTGAGTACCTGGTCTTCTCGGATAAGGACAAAAAATTCAGAGGGCACGTGTGCATGTTGCGCATGTTAAAGATACCGTGGCAGTTGGAAATTGGAAAGAACATGCCTGGGCAAAATCAAATAAAATTCGTCCCTACACCCCCCCCCCCCCCCCCCCGAAAAAAAAAACCCCCACCGACCAGTGCTGCACTATGGCGACAATGTACCTGCTCCAGTTGTAACTGGGTGCAATGACACAAAGGCAAAATTTCCTAGAGATGGGAGTAAAGTGGTATACAAATACAGATTATTTTGTATTTTCGTTTCTGCATCAAGCTGTGTTTTGTCATTCTACAGCAGTTTTATGCACTTATCATTGTTCTCCTTTATATTCTTTTGTTTTGTTTTGAAGATGTGTACCAACATTTTGTCCTGTTTTGTTTTTTTTTTAAGCTCTTTTTGCATATTCTGTAGTTACATTTCGTACTAGATATATAGGTTTCTTAAACACTGTTCTTGAATTATTTTAAAGCATAGGTCATTTATTGACATTTCTCTGTGTTGGTGGGGGGTAACCTTTATTTTGCTGGTTCGAAGACTGCCTCCATTTTTTTCCTTGTCTTCGCAGAAAAGTGCGTTTGCGTGTGTGTGTGTGAAGGCTTGTGTTAATGTTTGTGTATGTTATTATTGTTTGTGCCATCTGGGCATGCACACATCTGCATCCAATTCTGTTTCATTCTGTTTGCCATTTTATGATTTTTTGGTTTGTTAAATAAAATAATTCGTTTTCTTTTTGTCTTACATACGTTTTTTTTTTTGTTTTCTTTAATTTGTCAATCTGCACAAATTTGAATTTAATTTTTTATTTTGTGGCTAGAGCGTGGCAATACGGGCCGGTCAGTTGCAAATTGTAATTCTTGTAGTATGAATTTCCCTTGTGTTAGAAACATAAGCTTTCCCTGAGAATGGAAAGTTCTAGGTTCAAAAGTAAATTGTTACAAGTAACTTTTGAAATATTTTTCTGTGTGAACATGAATTTGTATCATAAGCATTTGAAAAATGAGATTATGTATGTTGATAGACAGACTTTTCAGAAGTAAAACTGTCTGCCATCTATGAATAATTGACACCATATTCATTGAATGGCGGACAATTCACTTCCCAGTTTGAGGAAATCAAGCCAAGCCATGGATAAGGCTCAAAATACTGAAATTTTGATATTTTGCAATACAACTGAGTTTGTTTTGTTCCTATTGTAGGAATGGCAAGTTGTTTATAAATCTAACTATCATTTTGCTAAATTTTGTCAACTTGAGTGGCTACAATATATCACTGGTTCTTTGCCATCCCCTCACAAAATTATTTTTTCGTTTTCTTTATTTATGGGTGCATACAACTGATATTTTCAAATTTTATCCTTTAATTCAACAGAAATGGGGTTGTTGTGGTCGTTCATTAACCAGGTGGGAGCTGAGACGGATCCCGTTGAAAAGATTCCAAAGAGCAGAAGGGGGTAAGTTGACAATAATGCCATCTTCAAATTGTTTAATAGAGTATGTCTTGATAATATTGATCTTGCCAGGGATGTAACCAGTTCTAGTAATGTCAGAATTCCCACAATTTTTTGGTGGATAGAAAATGTAAGCCCTCCTTATTTTTGTATTAAGTGATCAGTTTTGTTAAATGTAAGCTTAACTTTTTCCCTATGGGCCAGCATTCTATGTCTGGATGGGGCACTTCCTGGGGTTATATGCCATACTGTTTTGTGAATTTGTAAACAAAGATTGCCTTACTAAGCAGCACTTGTCCAAACTATACACTTCTGGTACATGTTGTATTGCTGGACATGCTAGGGCAAAGGAAGCTTTACCAAGAATTCTATTTTTAAGGTTCAACATCAGCAGATGTTAAAATGTTCCATTACAGTGGTCAAGGAATACCTTTACAATGTCACAGCACAGGCTGTGTTGTACCACCTGCCGCTAGGGAAGCGTGCAATGCAGTGTGCATTGTACCATAGGGAAAGTATTAATACTTCATGTTTTTTTCTAAATCTCAAATTTAGAATGAGTCTTCCTGAAATGGCTTGATTTAGATTTTGAAGTGAGCAAATGCCATTTTTGGCAGGGGTTTTTGCCCGCCTGTCCATGCAGTGGAACGCTGTCCCTGGATCCTGCCTGGCAGCTCAATGGAGCCCTGCCCTTTATTCTGACCACCTAAAAAAACGTCAGACATTTTTGTTCTGTCCTGGTTCTGTTGTCTTGCTTGGTGTGAAAACTTTTGTTGTGTCATGCAGTATTTCCCTGGTGTGGGGGACTCTGATACATTGGAAATATTAAAAGTGGTCCTCCATAGTAAGACTAAGAGCTGCTTCTTTGTCGAGAGAAAAACTTAATCATCACATTTAAATGCAGCACGCTACATGCTCCCTGTGCTGAATGCTCACTGTTGTGAAAGTGTTTTTTTTTTTAGAAACTACAGAGCAAATGTCAAGAAGACAGTTAAATATCCTCTCTGCACAGTGAAGATTTAGGAAATAAAACAATGTAAGAAGTGTATTGCTATGAGGAAAACATGTTTTTTTGTTTAATGCCCTTGAAAATCAAAGTCTTTTATGATGGAGAGGGGAGAAAGAATTATCATACACTAGAATTTGGAATGAAGTGACAAGGGTGTTTTACATGGTTGAGTTGAGCAGGAAGCAAACAAATTTTGATTTCTCTTTTTTTTTCTCATCTACAGATGACTATCAGGAGAAATGCCCTATTTGTCACGAAGAGTTTCATGAAGGACGGCTTATACGGCAGCTTCCTTGTAACCACTGTAAGTTAGTCCAATCCCTTTCACATAAAAGATTACTTCAGGATGAAATGGAGTATTAGTGGATTATGCTATACTTTATGAACTTATGAATGTTTTCAAACTAACTGCAGGGACATAAGATTACAGATTTTCCCTTTCATTTCCCTTATTATTGTATTTTCCCTGCATTTACAAATGAGTCACTGCTTAATTTCATTGAACTGACAGCTCTTTTCCTTCGTGTAAAGGTATCTCATAGGTGGTTTTGTATTGGCAGGTTACCATAGTTACTGTGTGGATAGATGGCTGATGAAAATGTCCAATCGCTGCCCGTTGTGTAAACAGCGTGTGTCCATCAGCCTGTTCTGTCCATGGAACAAACAGAGGAGAAAGAAAGAGATTCATGGGCATGTTAGCTCTGACGCTGACGCGGAGGCCTCGATGGATGAGTCGCCTCCCCTCCCGCCTTTAGCAACGCTCACTCCCAGCAACTGGTATGGAGAGGCTATCATGTCAGGTAAGACAAACATCAGAATGTGGACATCAGTCACCTGGTTGTTTTTTGTTTTTTTTTAGCAGTTCACTTCAAGTTTTTTTTATAGGCCCTTCAACAGCCATTTCAAAACCAAAGTATACACAAGAAGGCTATGTGTTAAAAAAATTTGATTGGAAAAAAAAAGTGTGCTTGGTCATCCACTGTCGGTCCTCTCCATACTGCCTGTAGCTATTTAAACATTTGAATACACGCAACAAAATATAACTGTCACAAATCCCAGACTGGGAGATGTAATAATTACGACAGGACAACAATCACGAACGAACAAGTATAACACTTAACAGAACAACCAAACAGACTCACACATTTATTATATATAAAGATAAGATATCTGTGCAATTACATACATTACATTACTCAATTCAAATACCATTCAATGGTCAGTATTCCCAACATTCATTCTTCTCCGGGTCCACAACCCGGTAGTTACTTCCTAACTATGCTCTGGCCTCAGCCTCACATCCATATATATACTACTTGCTGGCATCTCTTATTGGCTCCTGCTCAACCTAATCTCCGTATCTCAATCTCCCCTCGAGGTCTTAATAGCACATTAATATTTCAATAGCACATTAATATTTCAATAGCACATTAGTATCTCAATAGCACATTAGTATCTCAATAGCACAGTAACATCTTAATAGCACATTAACATTTCAATAACAACGTCCCTGTCTGTGGCCAGACTGCCACGACTCATGTGCTCCAGCTGTCCTGCGCGACAGCTTCACTCAGGCAGGCCTGTGGGTAGCCTTCTGCCCAACCCAAGCAATTCCTTATGCTGGCCTATCCCCTGTGCTAGTCTCTTCACTACGGGTAGCCTCACGGCCCGATCCCGGCACAAGTCCGCTCACCGCGGGTGGCTTCTCTGCCCGACCCCGGCACCTATAGAAATAACATTACATCTGTATAACACCATACAATTACTATCCACTTCACCACTCGTTACGAACCATCAAGCGTACACACAATAGTCCACATTTCACTCACCACACATCTGTACTTCTCTACGGTAACACACCTCCACCGTATTACACAGTACTCAGACTCGCTACGAATCCATGATCCTAACTTACATCTATCGCTCATTGCGCACATCTCTATACACAGTAATCAATGACTTTCACATTCCTCACATATAACTTATTTACATCATGGTCATAGGAGAACATAGTACATCAATCACCATAATTATCAATCATAGTTCAACCTACCAGTCATCACTGGAAAACACACAATCTCCCGACTGCTTTCTCACGTCTGTCTCCTTGGACTTCTTAACTTGCAGTGATCTGACTATTCAGATTTTGCCTCTACTACGCCTCAACTTCACTCACAACATGCACGCTTCAAGTCCCTTCCCCGCACTTATTGACCCTCGCTCACTCGCTCGTGACAATAACTTCATCGTTAAGTCTCATGAAGCAATAATCATGCAGTATTATTCTTCGTTCGACCACACCCTCTATTCCCCTTTCTTTTCCCAATCTTTACAGTACATGAAAATATCAACTAAATCTACATTCTCATTCATGTGCATGCTATGGAACATTTGAAGAATTTTCAACTAATATTAGGTATAAAAATGAGCGAGGAAATTAATTGACCGAACACAGAAAGTTCAGAGAATAAGAGGTATCCCCACAATCGTCCTATTTCAGAATTACTGATCTATAAGTTAGATGCAAGTATATTTAGAATCCTTACATATTTTGTTTTGTGATCCATCCAGGCCCCAGTAAGTTCATCATCATGCGGCCAGGAAGGCCCACACGAGTGATTGACATCCGAGAGCAGAATAAGAAAACCAAATCTGTGTCAGGAAGTCAGTCGGATGGAGAAAAAGGCCATAGCAACCTTTGTTCTTCAGGTTGTGACGGGGACAAATGTCATGCTCAGAATTTTGACGAAATTACCACTGAGCATGATTCAGATAACATAAATACCTGTGATTGTGTAAACAGTGGCAGATTTCCTGAGCAGTTTGCTGCAGCTCAGACAATTCAGGTCAACTGCAACGATGAAGATGATGACGACGATGAAGTTTTAAATTCTGAGCCCCGTATGAGATCACCAGGTTCATCACGGAGTTGCAGCGTCAGCAGTGATCAGCCTTTGTTGGTGGAAAGCCAGGATGAAGCTTTAACACCCACTCATGGCCTGTCGGCCCCAGGTAGTGCAAATTTGAAACTGTGCAGAACGGAGGATTTATCATCAGGGAATGGAAAACATACCAGGCAGAAAGACAACTTGAAGGGACGTGCAGTCAAGCACAGTGGTGGGGGAATCTGCAGGTATAAACCGGGCTTTCTGGACGAGGAACACAACATCATGTCTGATGCAACAGTGACACTTTCATGTGGATCTAGTTCTGTTGTCTCCGGAAACATCAAAACTCCAGATTTTGAATCCAAATCTCGGAGTCCTTTCAACCCAACGAGATCGAAGAGTCAAACTATTACTCACCTATCCTCCAGTCCAGAAATACCAAAGTCCTTTCTGCAGGAGGATTTTGAGATTGACATTGGTCATTCGGCAGTACACAATAAACGCTACACTGTTCCGAACG
The DNA here is from genome assembly GCA_963931925.1 of Onchidella celtica. Classification (NCBI taxonomy): domain Eukaryota; kingdom Metazoa; phylum Mollusca; class Gastropoda; order Systellommatophora; family Onchidiidae; genus Onchidella; species Onchidella celtica. Next base: position 43,590,554 of record OZ007580.1, read on the forward strand.
GTGTGAGGGAAGTATGGAATCCTCACGAGACACGTGCAAATAAAGACTTCAGTGGTAGCAACCAGCATAGATTTGCTGCAGTAGAGAAACATGCAGGTCATTCCTAGCTGATGCTTTGACCTGTATCCAGTCATTTCCAGTGTTCTGTCTAGGCAGGATTTTAGGGAAAAGTTTGTGGTCAGTAAAACTCGAGGTCAGTTTGCATTTTGGTGGTGGCCCTTGCTAGTAGCAGTGTGGTCGTCTTCAGTCAGTGGGCAATAGTTCTAAAAGGGATGAATAATAGCAAAGGCTAGGTTTTAGAATGGTGATCAATACCATTTGTTTCAGAGGCAATCTAGACTTAAACCCAGTTTCACTGAGTGCAGTAGTAAGTCAGATATAGTTAAGTGATCATTAGACGAGTTTTATTCTTCGCCTACGTTATCAGTTCATCAGCAAATTCCAGTCTCTTGTCCCAGACACTGCCATATATTGTCTTCAGCCATGTGGAATTTATGCTACAAAATCATGATCTTTTTATCTTCAGTCATATTGAAATATCCATCAGTTTTGTGAAATTTTAAAGAATTTTTTTAATAATTGACCTGTAGCTCTATGTAATTAGTTCTTGAACTTTCAGATAGTGAGACTCTTATAATGAAATTGAAACACCAAGATACCATTCTGCCACGTAGTTATAGTGTTGTTATGTAAAGAAATTGTCCTGTATTTGCTGTTCTAAAATCAAATTTGTCTTTTGTTAATATAATTGCAATGAAATTGTGGATAAGACGCACACTTTGCTATGTGTCAATCCCTGTATATCAGAGATTCTAAAACAGGGATGAGCCTACCCCAGTGGAGTGCTGAAACTTTGATGATATGAAATGATGGTGAACAGTACACTTGGTGCTGATTCTTTTTCTCTGTCAGTGACAAGAGACATGAAAAATTAGGGTCTCTGCAAATGGACTGTTTCAAAAATGTATTAAGTCATACTATTTGTAAGATACTGACATTCACCTTGCACAATCTTTGCAAAGAAAGTATTGACATTTATTGCAGAAATTTGCAGATGTCTAATGTTTGCAACCCTAGTTGTACGGCATCTTGCCTCACACGTTCACTCAAGGTGCCCAGTTACAGTTGAACAAATGGTTTAACTGACCACCTTGTCGGCACTTTGCCAAATGCAAAACATTGCTTACATTGTCATGGCTTAAACTTCATTGCATGCAGTTTCTCTGCTTTGTACTGCCATGAACGTTGAGGGTTAATATCTGATACACTTTTAGTTCAATTTTCAATTTTCGAACTATATATTAGTAGCGGCCCTGCATTTTTTGCGTCTCTTGAATTTGTGTTTCCTTTATTAGAAAATTGAAAAAAACCTGCGATAGATTTATGGTCACGAGGTATATCTTAATTGCCAATAGTGTAAAGCAGCACAGTCTTTCACCTGCGGGAGCAGTTTGGATTGTCGCACACATCAGGCATGATTTGCCTGGGATTAACATGAGGTTTCTCGCATTTTGTTCCAAAACTTTCCAGTCAGACTGTTAGATGCTGTGAATGCTGAGAAATAGTAGCTGCACTTGCGGTGAGAGAATGAAACATCTACCGTGAAGCCTTACGTTTACTCACAGAATTACAGAACTGACTAGTGTATCACCTGAAATCTTCTTCTGTTATTCAGATGTTTCACCAATTCTTTGTTGTGTCAGTTTCACAATATTTTGTTGTGTGTATCACCATTTGCAACATCAGTGCCCATTTCTGAATTGTATGGCTTTCAGTCTTTTTCTTATAATGTAAATAGAAGTGTGTACAGAGTGGAATTTTATGTTGTATGATTATGATTATGGATTTGAACGCAAGACATATTTCAAATTTCAGGACAAATTAGCTCATAGACTGTATGGGTAGTCTTAACTCTCTTAGTGTCTCTTTCATCACCAGTTTACCTCCGGTGTTACGAAAACCTGGCAAGCGTGCAGCTATCTGCTGGAAACTGTCGTTAACCTCAAGTGACTAAATCACTATTTTATTGCTGTTTTAACCCTCACCCTGCGCGGGGCGGCAATAGTCGGTATTGACTTGCAAGCGCTCACGCCGCACGGGCGGCAAAAGTCGCCCAGGTCAAGCTGACCGCGCCACGCGCAAGCCCTATTTTTGAGACGTAACCACCGTGTTATTGTTCACTGTATCTCTTCTAAATCAAACGCATTGTGACATGGACATGTTAACCAGTGAACCACTGGTCGGAATCACAAAGACTAAGCTTTCAAAGGCTCTCAACACACTTTCAAAAGATGTAACATCGACATGCGAACTGTTGCTCAACAAATTTGCAATATTATCTCATTTTCTTACAAGCTGACCACCATCTGGAGCTGTCTGTATCTAAGAACCAATCAGAAACAAGCTCTGAAATAATCTTTGCCCCAAATGCCCACATTGGTTTATTAGTATGTGTCAATCAGGATGAAACCATTTGGGAGGGCGTGGCTAGTTATCATGCTTCGTTCTCACGAAAACTACAGCTGCCAGTTTGGAATCATAAGTCAGGTCATTGATTAGAGACTGACAGACTAAGGTTTTGCAATTCATTATCAAGCATGATAAGGCATAGCAGCGAATGTTTTCATACCGATCAATAAAAACCGAACCACGTGGACAGCGTATGTGGTCATCGTCTAGCGGCACGGTTCAGTGACCCCAGATAAGATTCTCCGTGAGTAAGGTCACTGACGGGGCAGCGGGTTTTACGGGTAGCGCGCGGGGTATGGGTTAAGCTGGCATTTTGCATACGTACAAAATTTTTATGGTGGCACTAAGAGGGTTAAGGTTGTGGTGCATCCTGGGACAGTAGTATGGTCTCCATGATGAGTGGAAAGAAATCAGTTATTGATTGGTCTTTACTCCTAACTAGATATTTCAAGGCTTTGGTCAACAGCATACTGTTCTAACCTTTCCGATCCAGCTGCCATCTGAGCTCGAGTCCTTGGCCGGCTTCGGCCAGTGCCATCTTAATGCAGGGACACACTGGGCAGTTGCTCAGGGACCTCATGGGTGTACGCGTCCCTAAGCATGCAAATTTACACTGGTTTTTGAAACAGGGAAGAAAATCCTGCAGCAGCCCATTGCTTTGCCCACAGTCCCATAATGATGTAAAGACACCCCTGCCTTGGGCCTGTTGATGTGGCAAAGAATTTGCAATTTTTCGGCAGTTGGTGTTTTGTGTGCATAGAGGCTAATCCCGACACCCTTTGTCCAGGCAGCACCTTCAAAAAATGCCCACTTCTTTTCAGCTGTACCGTGAAAAAGCGAAATGCACTGCCACAGCCAGTGTTTACATCCAGGAACCTGGCGTCATTTGGCCGAGTGAGATGCTGGTGTTCTCTTTTCAAAGCCTTGTGACAGAATGTCATTTCTTCTATCAACAGGAAAGGAAAACTAATGCTATCTACATGTGTAAATTCATGTGTATAAGCTTCCTAGAAACTTAGGCGCGAAGATTCAAAGTGAAAATAGGTCATTCCGCTTTCTTAAGGTAGGGCCGCAGATGACCACCAGGCAGAATTACACTTTCTTCAGGTTTTGGCCAAGTGATAAACTTTTAGTGAACATCAGCCGAATGATGACCAATATGCTTTTTTTCGGTAAGGCCGGACAGAGGATACTGATGAGGTGGGCAGCTTACTTAGAGCAGGGCATGTAAAAAGGTGGTATGCGATTGTTTCATTTGGATATTTGTAGGGGAGGTATCTTGTCAGATTTGGTGGTCAGCTACCTATGCTAGAGTTAGCCGAGTCTGTCTACAGATGACTAATCGTGTTCAAGTATGAATCTGCGTACACCATAGTAAGCCTAACCATGCTTCTGTACATTCCATATAATATATTTCTTCAGTCATATGCAGCCAACTTCATAAACCCAGGATGTGGTTTTGATTGGATGCGATAACCTGGCCCTGTATCCGGCAGGCCGAGATGTGGTCGTGATCAGCGTACCCATTTTCTGACATCTTTATGTCTTTCAAAATAACAGAAATGTTTATGGAGTGAGTGTAACGGTAATAACATGTGACACTGTGGCTGTTTCCAGTCAAGGATATCTTTGATGGTTAACAATTTTTAACGTGGCTATCCAATCAAGGATATCAACAACATTTAACATTGTGACTATTTCCAGTTGAGGATATCTTTGACAGTTAACAACATTTAATGTTGTAGCTATTTTCAGTCAAGGATAATTTTGACAGCTTACAACATTTAACAATGTGGTTATTTCGGTCATTTCTTTGAAAGTTTACAACATTAAAAAATTTGGCTATTTCCAGTCAAGAATATCTTCGACAGCTGACAATTTTTAATCTTGTGGTATTTCCTGCGAAGGATATCTTCAGAAGAACTGTCACTGGCACCTTTTCTAATATATTTACAGTAGAAACCAGAGGATTACCTGATACATCACGGAAAAACTGATTGATACTTCTGTACTCTGGTCAGCATTTCAGATTACAAATTTTCCAGAAAATAAGGCTGATCATGAAATGTCAGAAGTTCATATTACCTAAGTTTGAATCTCAGAGTGTTGTAACCATTATCATTGCATTGTTGTTGTTTTTTTAAAAGCAGTTGGTGACCTGACAGTTTTTGGCTAATTCTGATGTTGAAAACTTTGCATTCATAAATTTGATGCAATTTGAAGCCTTTTGTGTATACGCTGCAATTGTGGCTGAGTTGAACTTGTAGACTGCCAGTATATGTTTTGGTCCTTAGTTATTTGTGGAGAACTATTGCGCGTGGATATTGCCAATTTGTATAAAATGATTATATTTTGTGTAAAATGTAGCTTCCTGAAGTGTCATGTTGGAGAATTGAATGAAGAACGACTGCTTCTCATGTTTGGTCACAAGTTGTGTGTAGTACTAGCAGTTCAAATTTTCATCTGTAATTAATAACTGCGTCGTGTGTATTTTAGATTTGTCCAGACTTAATTTCTTGCCATCTGTATGATGTGTAAATTTAGATTTCATCATTGTGTGGAGGTTGTGTTGTGTGAAGTTCTTAGAAGGGGAGAAAATGAACTGTATTGTTACAGTGGGTTTTTTTTTTTTTTTGTCTGTCGTTCATTGTAAGAATCCAGGAAGCAAAATTGAAAGGAAATTGTCTTGATATGATAAGCCATCCCAGAGAAGATGTTGTAGCATGGGGAAGTTAAGAATTGAGTTCAAGTATAGAATGGGCCTGGATTAGACAATAGTCATGCTACAGATTTGTAATACCTTGGGGCAGCAGTTCCATCTATTCACTACAACTGTCTCCCTTGAGACTATCAGCATTATAATTGTAGGAAGTGCAGTTTGGTCTAGAAGCATAACTCGGTCTCTTTGATGTCATCAATCACACCTAATCCAGTCCAGTTTGTGACTTTGCATCATTTTGGTTTGGGGTGAAATTTGGCTGGAAGAACCCGCTTCAGCCACAGCTTTGACTGCGGTACTGAAATATGGCAATCACATGCCTGAAATCTCCCGTAGAGCATCTCTCAGTAACTAAATCCAGACAGGGCCTTACAACTGACTGGCCATCGCGTGTCATTCATTAATAGTGTTTCACACTACAATGGCTTGTCACTGCTCTACGATAATTGCATATATGTCAGACTTATGCCTAAAGGCAGCTGATGGTTCATTGCATTCCTGAGCATGAGGGCTATCAGATAATATTACAGAAAAAGAAATGTGCCAATAGAAAAATGTAATAATCCAACAGAACCATAATGGCATAAGCATAATAACAGGAAAAGAAACTTTTTTTCTTAATATCTCAAAAGTGTCAAAAATGACTTATTCCATAAGCGGAGAGTAGCGACAATGTGCACATTTGTAAGTTATATATGTTTAAAGGTGATACAGCCAAAGAATACTAGTATACGTCTGTGTTGGTGGCAGTGTTTGCAGGATTTTTAATTTCCGTGGGCAACTACTTTCAGGTAGAATAATTTGATTTCACTTTCACCTGTGTTTTGGTGGCATACAAATGTAATTAAATATGGAAATACTAAATGTCTCCAGCAGATAATAAGTCATGACTGTTAAATGAACAAAACTGGCAATTTAATTGTCTCATGACCGTAGTAGGGTTAAAAGAAGAGTTGTAGATTTCCATGTAATTATGTTAAGTGCTTTGATTGTGCAGTGCTGGGAGTTCTACTTTCCAGACCCATTATTTCGAGTCTGACAAACTTTCAGACTACATCGAACTTTAACCCTAGTCCTGCGGGAGGCCACTATATTGGCCTCCCCGCGCAACACGCGAGACACGGGAGGCCATTATTTTGTCCGACACGCTTAACCGCGGGTCCTGCGGGAGGCCACATTTTTGTATAGCAACGGTGCACCTCGCGCTTTGTGTATTCAGTTGCCAAGGCTGTCGTTGTTTTTTGTTTTTTTTTCACGTTTTTTTTTTCCCACACTATTTTCGCATGTTTATCTATCCTGTCACCCCTACTATATCTAACAAAATGGTATCGTCCGATTACGTTTATTACGATGCAACTATTTGTAACTATTCGTCATACTCGTGTAATAGTACTGACGGTCTGAAGTTTGAACTGGGGAAAATATTGGGGAAACTTTTACTTTGATGCTGGTTGTCGTCTACATGTGAAATGAGAAGAAAGGGGCCATGTGCGTATTTGAGACGCTGTTCTACATCTGTAATTATGAATTCGGATGTAATATTAGGGCATGCTGCATAAGGGCGTCTGTCAGTAGGTTTTTCATCAGGGAAAACTGGGAGAAAATGACCGACTTTGTTGTTGGTCGTTGTCTTTATTTGATGTGGTAATTAGAGAGATATTGTGTTCCTTTGGTTAAACCGCTTTTCAGTACATGTATAACTGTGCTCTACGACCTGAAACTGGAAATCAAATCTCTCGCTAAAACTAACATCATAGTACTTGGAAGCTTTACATAGTAGAGGAGGGAGAAGGCAATGTCACGATACATGTGGTTAGTAAATGAAGCGAATGGCTTAAAAAATATTTTGTTCACCTGAATGGCCTGACTTAGGGACAGAAAAAGCGCAGAGGTCTTGGGAAAATGATAAAACGTGTGTTAAATTGCATGTAAATGCAGAAAATTCTTGATTTGGGCCTTCCATTTCACAATAAACCCTACTGCATATCATCACAAGTACTTTATCCAAATATCATAGGGGTCAATTACGATTTATCCACCACTATTGTTGTTATTGCTTCCTGAAGTATACGCGATACACGTGTTCACAACGACCCGATTGACCCGACTGCCGAGGTTATCGGCAACACGCGAACGATCGGCTGACTGGCCGCTGGCTATCCCCGCACGGGGCGTTAGGTGGACGAGTTCACTCAACGCGGGACGAGGGTTAACAACCAAATCCACCAAGTTGAGAGCGATGATGTCAAGCAGACCAAGATACCCAACGAGACCAAGTTGCACGTCTTACATACTTAAAAACCAAAAATTATGGCCATGTGAAACAAACTTAATTTGATTAAAACGGGTAAACATTTAATTCTGTAGCATTGTTCACTTTTTGATTTCATCAAGATTTCAATTATTTCATTATTTTGTAATTAGACTTGTTTGATGTAATTTTTTTAATTTCATGTCCTCACTTAAAGACAAAAATAATAATGTTCTTCCAAGATTTGTTTGGAACAGAAGCAGCTACCTACATTGCTTTGTGCGTTTTGTCATTCTAAGCTTTCAGATAGAAATAGTGTGTCCTGTATAATATGAATTATGAATGATCTTTCAATGTTTCTTACTGGATCGACCTGAAAACATAGTACACTGGATTGTGATTTGAGGTCTTTATTTTAGGAGGTTCGCTGCCCTTGGCATTTACACCTCACTTTACTTGTTTTATTATTTCTTGTTCTGGGGGGGGGGGGGGGGGGAGATGATATGTACACTGGATTGTACATAAGAATCAGCTTTTTATAGGGAAAACATTTGAAAAAATTAGATTTAGTTTTATGCCATTTCAGCTCAAGGTTTTTTTGTTGTTGTTTTTTTGCATTGAATTCAGAACAAATCTAGTATCAGATTCACTGTGTTTTAAGGAGTCCCTGTCAAAAATGTTCATCTTCATGTGTCTAACTATATGTGAATTACTGGTAACATCATTGCCTATCATAAAGAATACTGAGTGCCGTTTCCAGACTTTTGATAGTTGTCACAGTCAAGTGTTGAGTGTGGTGCAGAGGACAAGAAAGTGCTAACTACACGATTGCCACTGTTTTTGCTTTTGTTTAATCCTCTTAACCCTTTGCATCTCTTTTTACTGACAGTTTTCTGCAGGCCTGAAATATTTCATTTTTGCCTTAGAAACTGCCAAAGTTTTTATGTTCACACTGCTTGTCAATAATTGGTTCCTGCAGTGTTACTTGAACATTGTTTAGTTTTAAAGAGTTTTATTCATGTTCTATAATTTTTCCTTATATTATCTGAGACAGTGTCATAGGGTTGTGGGTGCAACATTTTGTCCAGCATCACATTTCACCACATTTAAGGATGAAACTGACCAAGGCTGGTGCTGGCGCCAAACCAGTGGCTTGTCGCCCATGAATTTTGCTTCACTCTTGCACAGTAGGCACTGCCTGCTGCATCCTGCTGGGTCTGTTTCATCCCTTACCAAGATGAAAACTTTTCTTAACCCTTTGAACACTGGTCCCCCTGTCCTTATGAACCCAGGTCACTGGCCCCTCAGCCCAAAATTGCCATTTTCATAGATAGTAATATAATGATGGAAACACACAACAAACACAACATTGATGGAGAGGGAGCAAATGTGAGTATTATAGAATGTTTTTCTTATCTTTTATCTCCAGTATTGGGCCTTGATATGCCAGTCGGCCCAGCACGTTGAGCCCCTTTTGATACATAAAAAAACTTTGCATTCTGTGCATTCATCACGAAAATTTCACAAAAAACCTCTCCAAACAACACGCTGGCTTCTAGTTTCTCTTTGTTTACAACTGGGAATAAAAAATGGCGGCCAAACGCAACTTTTGATGATGTAGGAGCACAAATATGCGGTGTCACCCTTCTGACCGCTGTACCTGTCAATAGTGTAGGCCTATATTGCTGTAGAATTTGACTGGTGTACCGGGCAATAGTGTTCAAAGGGTTAAGAGAGTTTCAACCAACTTACCGTCCCAGCATAATTTCTAAACATGCTTTGAACTCCTGATTTTACATTTTACGTTTTAAGTGGGAAACAGATTGTCCAAAATCACATTCTCAGTCACGACCTTCTGTCATAGTATCTTGCCTCTTGAATTTTTTTGCTTGTTAGTGAATTGTATTTGTTTCTTAACATGCCTTGCTCACAGTTTTCTTTGTTTTTCATGCACAAAGTTTACAGTGTTCACCTTTCATTACTGCAAGCAATTTTTTTAATCCCTAGTGTAAGATATGTTTTATTGCATACTTTTTGGGAGATTATTTTTGTAGAAAATAGCTGTAATAAGTAACATTCATACAGTGCTACATCACGTAATACATGCCGTAAGCGCTTGAGAGTCATTCTGCCTCTTGAATTCAATTCACAAATACAAGAACATACTAAGATACATAAAAGTGAAGCATGAAAAATTTATGAAGTGCTCCATATTTTTTGGGGGCACGTTGGTCTAGAGGCAAGGTGCTTGCCTCTCATGCCGAGGGTACCAGGTTCGGTTCCCAGTCAGTGCAGGCATGTTTTTGGAATTTGGAGATTTTTCTCACATTTTCCTGTCCCTGATTCTATGGTATGTAGGACTGACCACCTAGTCTTCTCAGATAAGGACAAAAATTCAGAGGGACCCTATGCACATTGCCATGGCAGTTGGAAATTGAGAAGAGCAGGCCGAATAGGCTGCTGCCTGGGCAAAATTATGTAAAAACTTATCCCTACCTCCCCCTTAAAAAAACAACAACAACCGCCGACTTGCACTGCACTGTGGTGACAATGTGTCTGCTCCAGTTGTAACTGGGCTGCATTGACACTGAGGCAAAATTTCCCAAATAGGATTAAAGAAGGATACAATAATGGTCAGAAATAGATGCACTTGCATTCTTTCAATTGAAAAGGTGTGTTTAAAGATGTTTCTTGAAAATTTCAGTATTTTGTACATCTCTTCAGTTTTGAGGCAGCAAATTCCAGGTCTTTAGGCCAAAACAGTCATTCTAGATTCATGCCCCACTGGTAATTTTGTTATCTGCCGATTTGCTGACAGTATTGATATATGGCAATCACAGACCCACCCTTTGTACAGCACACCTCAGTAATTAAACCCAGACAGAGCCTCACACTGACAGACTTGGAGCCAATCTCATTTCTCGTAGTGTTGAAGATCCTTATTTTTATTTAATCAAAGAATACAAGTTCCGGTACGTGTTTAAGTTGGATGTAGAGTTTGCCAGGATAATTTTGTTTCCATGGCCAGTTGCTTTCAGGAGAGGTAATTTGTCTTCATTTTGAACGTGGAACTGTGTTTCCAAGAAATGCATACCGAATTCGGAGACATGCATAAATGGCAAGTTCCTATTTTATTCATTCTCTCTAACATTTGACATTGTGTACAAACTAGTCGTCCCTTTTTCTTTTTTTTTAACCTTATTCCCTCATTTCATGTATTTTTATGTTTTGCAAGGATATAATCTGTCTCATAATGGGTTCCAAGCAGTCATTGAAAATGACATGTCATATAATACTGTCCTTTTTTATTTTTCTTTCTGCGTTTCTTTCCATTCAGGTGAGCTTAATTATCTCTTGTATGGAGTGTCATTGATATCATTTTTCCCCTTTTCTTCATTTATTTTTTATGGCATGTCATTGATATCATTTTTCCCCTTTTCTTCATTTATTTTTTATGGCATGTCATTGATATCATTTTTCCCCCTTTTCTTCATTTATTTTTTATGACATGTCATTGATATCATTTTCCCCCCTTTCTTCATTTTTTATGACATGTCATTGATATCATTTTCCCCCCTTTCTTCATTTTTTATGACATGTCATTGATATCATTTTCCCCCCTTTCTTCATTTTTTATGACATGTCATTGGTATCATTTTCCCCCCTTTCTTCATTTATTTTTTATGGCATATGCTGATATCTTTCCTGCTCTTTCTTCATTCATTTGCTTTTTATGGAATGTCATTGATATCGTTTCTGGCATACACTCACATCTCTTTCCCCCCCCCCCCTAGGAGTTTACAGAACCTCTGATAGCATGTTGTGATTATATGATATTAAATATAACACTAATCATACAAAAAGTCAATTTGGGTGGAAAGAAAATGGCTAGATTGGTCCGATTCACAGTTAGATTTAATACGAATTTAAAATCTCATTTGAAGAAATTTATCAAGTGGACTCCCATAACTAAACAAATCATGCATTTTAAATTCCACAATTGCCTAAGTCATGTTCTGGTATTTTTTTAAAAATCAGAGGAACTGTTTATTTCGAATATAGTGGTAGCTGTTGTTAAGGGAGCGTAGAATTTTACATAGAAAGCTGTACAGTGAACACAACTCAGTATTTTCTGTTTGGCTTTGTAATTAGTCTACGCTCGGCTAACACCAGGCTAAAATGGTTGTTTAGGTGGATTTGGGTTGTCATTTAAAAACTCACAAGTCAATGAAACAGAACAGTGTAACTGTTGAACAGTGCAACATGGTTGTCCGATTAATGTGACTTGTGAGCATTTCATCTCAAAACACCAAAACATGACTTGGGCAATTGTGGAATGACCATGATGATATGATTGTACACATTTCAAATCTGTAGTTTTTTGGGGTTTTTTTGTATTTGTTCTTTTGATTCTTCCTGTGCTTGTCTCATTATTTTCTAGCTTGGTTTGTTCGTACAGATCAGTATGTGATTTTGGTTCTTCTTTAGTTATTGGTCTCTGAATTTAGGAATTTGTGAAAATGCTGTTGTTTGACATGATCAAGTATTCATGAAGATTTGGATAGCATCAGCAGATCTGATAGTTATCATGTCCTTTTTAATGTGAGTTAAAGATAATTTCTATATCGGCAAAGATTTCAGCTGAGCAAAGATTACAGCAGCTTCACCAGAGGAGAGAGAGGGGATAGGACGGAAATGGGTGGATCTTGATAGTGATATAAGGATCACTCTTGCCCATGTCTTGATTTGACTGTGAGTGTGAAAAATATTCCTATCATTGGTTGTGTAGCACATGAATTATCCTTTGGTTGTGTAGCACTTAGATTACCTTGAGTTCTGGTTTTGTACAGCCATCTATTGTCAGAATTATCCAAATAAACTATTGCGTGGCAGGAGTTTTGTCTGCAACCTTTGCGACCGGCCAGTGATTTTTGTTTTATCTGCCAGTTGCCAGTAGTATTGAATATGGCAATCATAGACCTGCTCCCTGGAGCATTTTCAAGATATTGCATCCTTTAGGAGCACTGAACAAATGGCATGGCTCTATACTTAGTCTACAGTAGCCAGTATTGTCTTGAAATGGAGATACTTACCAGAATAGATAAATATTATTTGAATCTCAGTATTGCTCTTGAAGTGCGGGTTTTTATCATCAAATATTTATAGCATATTATTAATATTATGAAGGGATCTACACGTTTTACATGACATACCTGCAGGCAGACAATGAAGATAAATCTCTATAGCAGTGCTTTCACAGAACTTGTGCCAACATCACTTAATTTTGTGATCATGAAAGACCAATTGTGAGTTGATCTGATGAAATTGGGCTTAACCCCTTCACTGCCTGTAGCCCGTACAACACAGGGCCTATCCCATCACTCAGTATGCCTATACACAGGCTAGCCCGTACAACACAGGGCCTATCCCATCACTCAATATGCCCTGTGTTGTACGGGCTACAGGCAGTGAAGGGGTTAACTTGCAAATTTGTACGGGTAGTCATTTTTAAGCACACCAAAGTCCTTAGGACCCGGCATATCAGCGTATAATATAGCTGGCAGTGAAGGGGTTAAGTTGAAAGACCAAATTTCCAAGGAAACCCTTCTATAGGGGCGAATAAGTCATTTCTATGGAAATTGAGCTTAGCTTATAATATGAAAGATTAGTCATTTTCCATTAGTAGGTGAAAATATTTTGCTTGAAACCGTCTGAGAAATGTTTTATTTTGATTTTTTAAAGAGGGGTACATGCATTTCACCTTTAGCCCAGTTTTGTCAGATCCAATCACAGTTTGTTAAAAACAGTATCAAAATCAGGTATTTTTGTTACATTTGTGAACTATCAAATGGTTATCTTGAAAGCCAGTACATGTGTAAAGGAATTCCGTCAGTTGTTCTTTTCCTAGTCGCTTTTACTACATGCAGTTTATACTGGTGTCCCCCGGCAGTAGCCTTTCTGCTGTTATTCATGAAAGTTAGTCAGTTTCAGTGCCCAGACCCCCATTTTTCCTACACCAAAGGTGAACTTTTTTCTGCATTTACTTTTCTCATAACAGGAATGGGGGAAGTTCTTTGTTTCTTTAGAGCCTCAGCCAATGGCCCAATGGCATTGCTGGATCAGATTCACTGTATGAATGTTTACTCTTTTTTTTTTTCCTTTTTTTTAAGAATTGTATTTTTATGATTGAACAGATAAGAAGCAATGGAAACGAAGCCTTCATCACGTTCATAGACTACAGCAAAGCGTTCGACAGCGTTAGGCACCATCACCTGTTCGATATAATGATTAAGATGGGATTCCCGAAACACCTTGTGACCCTCATCGCTGCACTATACCACGAACAAAAGGCAACGATTAGATGGAACAATGAGAACTGTCCATATTTCAACATCGAGAAAGGAGTCAGACAGGGTTGCATACTTTCACCTCATCTTTTCAATATTTATACTGAGCAGATCATGAGAAACGCAGACATAGAAGATATGGGAATAAAGATCGGAGGCCGAAACATCACAAACCTTCGCTACGCTGATGACACAGCTCTTATGTCAGATAACATCACCAGCATGAAAAGAGTGTTGCACAGAGTGGATGAAGCGGGCAAGACAGCAGGCCTACACCTAAATGCTAAGAAAACCAAAGTCATGCATACTGGAACAGGGCACCATGAACACCAGGAGATACTAGTAAACAAAACAGCACTAGAAAAAGTGACTGATTTCAAATACCTAGGATCACATAAATCGCAAGATGGAAGCTGCTCAAAGGACATAAAAACAAGGATAGGAATGGCAAAACACAAAATGGTTCAACTAAACAACATTTGGAAGGATAGAGGCACACCAACGGACCTCAAAGTGAACATACTTAAGTGCTTGATCTGGCCAGTCCTACTATATGGTTGTGAAGCCTGGACACTCAAAAAGGCAGACATAACAAGATTGGAGGCAGCTGAAATGTGGCTTTACAGAAGGCTGCTCAGAATAAGTTGGACAGAAAGGAGAACAAATACAAGCATCTTAGAACAGCTTGGCACCACCAGAAGAATAACACCTGAAATAAATAAAAGAAGACTTGCATACATCGGCCACGCGGCCCAAAACAAAAGCACGGCCCTTATGATATCAATCCTTCAAGGAAAGACAGAAACAAAGAGAAAACGAGGAAGACCACCCATTACATATCACGATAACATCAAGAAAGTCAGCCAGCTGGAAATAAGTGAACTAACTAGGAAAGCTAAGGACAGGATTGGGTGGAGGAGATTTTGTCGTGACATCCACTGTAGCAGCTAACATCGATGACGATGAAGCCGACAGGGACAGGGACAGGGACCAGTGAACATGCAGCAATTATTGAAAAAACAACAACATAAACAAAAAATGTGTTAACAGTTGAAGTGTGAGCAGCTTGCATTGAGAGTCAAATAGTAAAACTATCACAGCATGAATGACTTTTTCAATAAAAATTGAAATATTTAGCATGCTGGTAGTCACTGACAGCCTACAGGTTGTGTTAAAAGGTGGGAGTTAAATTCTGAAAACTAAAGGTTGAATAGTGTTGTTTTTTTTTAAAATATCTAAACTATTAAGTCTGATAAAGTAAGGTATTCAGTTTTTTTTCTGTCTCCTGAAAAATTTGTAAAAACCTAATTTCTGAAAACTAAGGGTTAAATAATGTTTTATTTTAAATGTCATAACTATTGAGTCAGATAAAGAAATTTATTCAGTATTTTGCTTCTCCTGAAAAACTTGTAAAAACCTACATACTGGAAACCCAAAGGTTAAATAAGTTTTTTTCTTGTATTTTTTTTTTTTTTTTTAAATATCAGAACTATTAATTCTTTGAGGACTTCAGTGTTAGGGGTTTCGGTCAAATCTGGACATAATTAATTTTTTCCCACTTTGGGAAAAAAGAGCGTGGTCCAGAAAAACGCTTACCGGTGCAGAAAAAAAAAAAGTATTTAAAGTAAAATGTTATACATCAAATGAAAGAGAATTGAATGTAGAATAAAATATAAATCAGCGATATATCCAAATGCGTTTTTCACTGGCACTGACAAATCGGGGATAATTCCTGAAAGAGTTAAGTCGGATAAAGAAATTTATTCAGTTTTGGCTTCTCCTGAAAAATTTGTGAAAATTGATTTGCTCTGGTTTATCATCTGGCCTTTGAGTGGAAGCTTGAGCAGCTTATTTGATCTCACACTGAAGGGTTCTAAAATCTCATCTGATCAGAGGACCCAGGAAAGCTTTCTACCCTTAGTGGTTTATACTGTAGCTGTGGTGGGTGATGATCATTATGTTGTAGTCAGCATCTGTGAGCTGCGTGGCAAGGAAACATATAACTGATGCATTGATGCTACAAAAGTTCAGGAAAATTGTAGATCAATGCAAAGGAACTTCAAAGAATTTTACCAGTGTGATAAAATCCATACGGAACTTTAATTTCACATGTGAAATTGAGACGCTGTGAATCAGAAACGCAATTAAAGACCCAAAGTAGACCATGATAGGTGCAAAGTGGCCGTTATTGTGCCAATACACGGTAAAACTCAAACTGTCTGTAGTTCCCAGCCCTGTGAGAACCAATTTATTTTATCAGGCATTTCATCACAATCCAGTTTTTAAACATTGTAATTATGTTAATGACGTGTGCGAATATAGACTACTAGTTCCCTGCTTGAGCTGAGAGGTGCGTACTTCAGCTGTGTCAAAGTAGATTGCATGCCATGCAGTGAGTGTTTTTGCTTTTTTTGATACACAAATGTATAATATAGATGTCAGAGTTTTGTGATACAGTGAAATATTTCTGACATGACTGTGCTGTATAATTATTTACTGTAAGCATGAGTTCTAGTCCGAGTTGCATTAATTAAATGCTTTGACCTGGTTGTTTAAGATTGTAAAAATATTACTATTCATGATAATAGATGAACATGACACTTTTTTTTGGTTTGTTCATCTCTGCCATTTTTTCCATCAACATCACTAGGACTGGCCCTTTTGTTGGGTTCTACATCATTTATGTGGTTTTCAAATAACAATGCTAGCTCTTCATCATGCAAAATGTTGGTTGTCCAATAGTTGAAAGAAATGAAGTTCTCATTTAGTTTGCATTGATACCACCATACTCTGGCCAGTGTTAACACTATAATTAATAACAGCTGGGTTTCCATGGAGTGTTGGAATTCCAGGGATCCTTGAAAAAGCAGCTGAATTGACAAATTATTTGAGAAAATGTTCTGAAAATAATGTATTGGCCATGGAAAATAACCTTGGAATTCTCTCCTGGTCTAAAATAGAAGAAAAAACAAATTTTTGAAAAATGGGACAAAAATTAACAAGCAAAAGAATGTTTTTCTGTCATTTTCTTGCACTGAACAAGCCCTGGAATTTAAACATTTTAGCTGTGGGGAAAACCCTAGGACTCCTCCATCAGTGTTTGGGGGCGGAGAATTGAAACTCAGAAGAGAACGTAACATATAAATGACCTTGCAACTGCCAGCGAGACTCAAAGTAGAATTCAAAACTTCATAAGCCTACAAGTTCTTTGACATCAAATGAAACAAAGCAATATCTAGCGGTCTTCAGTCCAAGGAAGACGAAATGAAATAGTAAACTAAACTTTGTAGCTATTTACCAAGTTGAATATCTAACTTAATGCCAACATTTGATTGAAAGTAAAGATGTTCTGTAGAAATGCATGAAAGTGAAACAAGATAACCATTGTTCAGTGCTTGAAGCCTTGTTATCCTGGGTCGTGTGTCCTGAGTGTCCCCTAAAACTGGTATGATAAAGACCTAAATCTCAATGATATTATTGGATGTTACTTTTGTAACACTTGACATACTTCATTACAATTACAAATGTATGATACCATTTCTTTTCTTCACTTGAATATTTGATAATTTGACCATGATGTGACTAATGTGTGAATCTCTCATAATTTGTCATTATTGTGACGTGACTTCATTCAGAAAAGAATAATAAAGTTTTTTGACAATATTGAAAGAATGTATTTTTTGTTGTTGTTTTTTTATATATATTATTATGTAGTTCTGATTTGTATTTGTAATGTCATTCAGCGGTCTCTACACATTTTCAGTCCCTCATAGTGTAAGCATAATTATTATTCCAGTGTTTTTACATTGAGGGCTGCATCATGGCAAACTGTCGTAACTGGACTTTTTTTTTCAAATTTGAGATATTAGCCCTTGATAGCCCGCAGGTTTGTCATATAAGTTGGGAGGGGGAACGTCGGAAATGGTCGAAACAGTGGTTGTTAAAACGGGCAACCTGCGGACAATTCAACCTCCTCCAAGAATTACGTCTTAACGAACCAGAAGACTTCCGTAACTTCCTTCGAATGGGCCCCATCGTTCAATGAGTGACTCGGCCTTGTCGAGCCATTGATAAGGAAAGAAGAAACTGTCATGCGTCCATCCATACCACCAAGTGAACGCTTGTCCATCACACTGCCGTACCTGGCGTCTGGAAATTCCTTTGAAGACTTGAAATTCCTGACAGCAAGATCTCCGCAAGCGATTGGAAAGTTGGTTATTGAAACCTGCGAGGCCATCATCCTTTGTCTGAAGCATCAGCAGACTATAAAGTTTGATCAAAATTTTTACGGAAGCCCACACACGCATAAAAAATTTGACGAGACGTCAAAAAATATCAAACGGGTTTGATCCGTCAAAATTTTGATTCAAATCTTTTTTTTGACATCAAAACGCCCTAGACACAGTCAAATTTCGTATCAAAATTTTGACGCTTTTTTTTAACGTGTATGGGCCTCTTAAAAGCTATGAGCACGTGAAACTTCAATCATCAATTTCTCAATAATTGATGGAAGGGAGTTAGAACATTGTCATGCTCAGGGGACGAATAGCCATAATTTATAATAGCCCCGACAATCCCCAACCCGCTCCCTTATCTTGCACCACTTTCCGAGATCGACGGTTTGCTCTCTCCTAGCTCTACCTTGTTTCTCCATTTTGACGGTGTCTAGTTCTTCTTACGCTTCTTTGGCACTAGCTACAGGGATGCAGATTTCAGTACCGGGGTATGCCTTTTTCTGGATTGATTCCGAATCATCAGCGGCGATTTCCTCAGAGCTGTGGCCTTCCTGTGTCTTATCTGCATGAGCAGCGTGCTGCTGTTGAGTTGGGTGCTGGTTGGCGCAACTCAATTTCGTCCCGTGGATCGTCATTCGTCACTGTGTGGAGAACTTCCTGCCACATAGTCATACACATGAAAAGTCTATTCGCCGGCCTGAGGTTGTAGTCATTTGCGCGGGTCTGGTTAATGAAACGATACCAGTAGATTCACCATTCTCCCTGCCTTCCCTTGTTTTCCGGTGAATCCTGGGGGACATTTTGTTGGTATTTTGGCTTTGCAGGTTTGTTGTTAGTTGTTGTTTTTTTTCCCCCCACTAAGTCCAGCTGGTCTCTCCTAACGTCACCCGTCTCCCCAGGTGCCCACCAGCCTTTTCCCGGTCATCATTCACTCTATTCCTCAACGTCAGTTGTCAAACCATAGACCTCGAAGAAACTCTTAAAGAGAGCAAAACTGCGGAATCATCAGTGCACTAGCGGGTTCATGGTGAACACTATAGAACATGCATTAATGGCTGCTCAATTTTCCTACGTATCTAATAGAGGGGCTTTGCAAATATAAAAAGAGTACCATATGAGGCAACGGTGCACAGCTTTACACGGACGCTTATAAATTTTCATGTTGTGGGCGTTAATCGTCGAATAGTAAAAACATTTATCACCAAACTTTTTTCATAGAGGGCCGGATAACTGACAGACTTACAAGCGCGGGCCTAAGGTCTGGCTTTTAACCCTCACTTGTATTGAGGCAGCTTGTCCACCCCGTAGCGCTAGATATCCCTGGTTTTATCAAACAAAATCAAGTACCATGGTGGGCCGGATGAACTGACGTCGTGGGCCGGATCCGGTCCGCTGGCCATAGTTTAGTGACCCCTGATCTAGAGGACTCATTGGCCATAGGTGGGGGTGGGGGCGGCGGCAATGAATGTTTATGTCAATTTGGGAGTTTGTCTTGTACGGCTTCTCTTTCGTCCATGTGTCATTTGCTCACGAATTGTAAACAATAAAAAAAAAAAAAAATTAACAATTTTAATAAATGTCACCAGACTTGACTACAGTGAACATTAATCAAACATGGGCAAGAGTTCAGCATGTCCCAACAGATTTGAAATAGTACAATTTTTTTTTAAATTTTTTTATGGGGTGGGGGGGAGGTTGAAAGAGTATGGTTTAGGATCAGGGATAATGTTAGTTTTAAGATTAAGTTTATTTTGGGGGGGGGGGGGGGGGAAGGTAAGGATTAGGATCAGGAATAATATTAAAGTTAGGGTTGGGAATAAGGAGGGGGTTAGGAATAGGTTTAAAGATAGGGGATTTTGACTGGGTGGCCATGACATGCGGAACTCTTTCTAAAATACAAGAGATGGAACACTAGATCTGTTGGTCGCTCTTTGTGTACACGCTACAGCCCGTTGGAGAGAAGACATGACATTTTAGTGCCCCGACAACCGCTATGTACACGCTGCAGCCCGGTAGAGAGAAGACATGACATATTACAGTGCCCCTGTCACAAAGCGCAGGTGCAGACAATGGTACTGCAAATGCGGTTTGCAACCTTGGGATGTTCCGGCCTATGAGTGACTATAACACACCAATGGAAACAAGTGCTTTACAGTTATACACACAATAAATTTATTGGGACACGTGGGATGGGGGCTTAATTAATGTTGGTAAAATAGTCTAAATAACGTGTCAGAAGAGATGGACAAATATTTCATACAGATATAAAATGGCAATGATCCAAAGAAAATAAACGTGACAACAATAACCTAAACTAACTACCCTGAAAGAAGAGGTTTCTGATTAATGCAATGAAATGACAATAAAATGGATTATAGTATGCTACACTAAAACACAGATAAAAAGGTCGTTGTATATCTCACCAGCTCTGCACTCAAAGAATGTTTCACACAGGATATATCCACACTTCTTTCAATAATTACTCTAACTAAAATGTTACTTAAACTTGTCCTATATCTTGAATCTGTAAACTTGACGATGATGGTCCTAAACCGAAGAATGTCCGGTCTCTTGGGAAACTGGACTCCACAAGATAATGTTCTCTTAAATTCACTACAGGATACACTCAATTGCAAATATGTCCTTACTCCACATAAAAAGCACTGTCCACATCCACAAGATGACTACTAGAATTATATATTAGTAATGTCCTGATAAGGCTCTGGTCACAGTCACAGGATACATAACAGGATCGAAATGTCCTAACAATATGCACAGGATACTTTAAAACAGGTGGTTACTTTATGGTCTTGGCCTCTAGCCTTCCCGCTGTTCTGCACAATGCACAGAAACCCGGGTACAATGCTTTACACGCGGACAGAAGCCTGCCTGGTCACGCTGAGACTTACAGGTCTAACACTGCCACGAAAAGCGAGTACAACACTGGAAATTAATGAGTTCCTTAAGAACTTAAGATATGTGCAACATATGCACCGCGTACATGAGCTAACTTTAACTTTAAGCTTAGACTCACACGCCGCTCTAACCGAGCTTATTTCGTGCTTTGACAAAGCAAGAAATACAGTAATTTACTATGACTAAGTCCTACGCGAACTTGAAAGTCATAAACGCTCTATACACGAGCTAACTTAACACACCGTATAGTCTTTGTTAATATACGTCTGTGTCTTACAATAAGAACGACAGACAGGTACACCACTCTACGTGAGCGGGACCTCGCTCCTTACGAGCTAAATTTTATTACAGGCCTTAATAGACACTGTAAATACACGCCTGAGTTCTACAGGCAGGTACACTGCTTCGCACGAGCAGGACCTCGCAGTGAGTCTATCGCAAGCGGACTGACTACTCCAGATTTGCTCTGGAATATATACAGAAACTCAAAATTACAGAAAATTACAGAGGGGAAAACTGGGAGGTTCTACATAGCTCAAATTCGTGAGCCATAAAAACGTGCACAAAGATTTCACGGTGGCCAAACTCGGACGCTGGGGTATTAGGTGGACGGGTCAGAGATAATTGCTCCACCCGCAGGTAGCCCGAGACATAATTCGAACAATAGATCAGGAAGGTGGACCGATCGAACGGGCAAGTGGACAGTCATTACGCGGCATTTCGTTACAGCCCCGACAACCGCTATGTACACGCTGCAGCCCGGTGGATAGAAGACATGACATATTACAGTGCCCCGACAACCGCTATGTACACGCTACAGCCCGGTGGATAGAAGACATGACATATTACAGTGCCCCGACAACCGTTATGTACACGCTACAGCCCGGTGGATAGAAGACATGACATATTACAGTGCCCCGACAACCGCTATGTACACGCTACAGCCCGGTGGATAGAAGACATGACATATTACAGTGCCCCGACAACCGTTATGTACACGCTACAGCCCGGTAGATAGAAGACATGACATATTACAGTGCCCCGACAACCGCTATGTACACGCTACAGCCGGGTGGAGATCGGGCCATGCGTTGTCAAGCCAACTGGTGCTCGGTTAGTTCTGGATTTCATGTCTTTAATTGAACAACTGCTGTCAAAAGGGCCAGAAATACATACGTGTTAGTGTCTTCAACAGCTTCTCATATTTTTTATACCATTGCAGTCATCTGATAAGTGACCACTAATATTTTTTTTTATTCTCCGATGCCTACAACTTAAACTGTCGCCTTTTTGGAAGTCACCTATAAAGAAGGAATGCCCAAGTTACTGTTGTAGTATAGTACAAGACGACAATTTTTTTCTGGCCACTCTTACAGTAATGTATTTGTTCAATGTAGATTACAAAACTTTGGCATTGAAGAGAGTAATGAATCATACTGTGCAGTGTAGATAACAAACAAATAACCAAACAAACAAAAAACGTTGATGTGTCACTCACCAAATACTTGTGATATAACGTAATTATTTTTCCTAACTAATTGTCTTTGTCCATAATTATTTGCAATTCTAGTCTACAACAAATTTTAACAACAGCGTAGCGTCTTCTGTGCCACCTTTTCTTCCACTTTTCCGCTTGTAATTCGCGGGGACGATCGATAATGTCTCACCCCCCCCCCCTTCTCCCCCCCGTATTCTTCACCAGCGCTTGGCATGCCTTCATCACCGCCTCCCGTTGCTAATTTTTTCCTTTGATGTCTCGCGGTGTGTCGACCTAGGTCTGGCCTGTTTTGTTGATTGTAGGATATTCCTGACGTAATATTGGAGAGAAAGGTGTTTACGCTAGGTTGGCCTTGAGATGATGTAACCCGGTCACGTGCTGTTGTGTGATTGGGTGTTTCGTGTGAGTCTATCGAACTATCTAGATCGGTCTCGGGTCGGCTCGGTAGTTTTTTTTTTAGTGTCAGTGAAACACTCGGGGAAGGTGATGTATAGAGTGATTCGAGAGTTTTTCCGTGAGAATGGTTAAATAAATATGGGAGCCAGGCGAGCAGGTGTGTGTGTGCAAGATCTAGAACGTTTAGATTCGTAGGCCTTCCCCGCTAGGTGTAAGTGGGTTGTGAGATATCACGCTTTTCATCTTACAGTTACAGTTATTAAACTTTAAAATTTAGTGTTCGACGGATCCCGTGTTTCATTTAAATACAACAGTTGTGACAGTTTCGTTTTTTTAAAGGGAGCAGTTCATATAACCTCTCTGTCCCTGTTATAACGTACTGCAATTTTCCTCAACTGTTACAAACAATTTAGCACTTCTGATGTATCTATTTCTTCAAAGAAAATGTTCCTTTACCAATGAAAATGAGAAATAATAAACAGTATTCTGAACAAAGTGAAAGTTTTTGTTAATCATCTCTGTTAAGTGCAAACACAGTGTATTCTTGGCATTGCGGCAATGAGAAAAAAATGCTTTTTATAGCCTGTTCTTGTCACTGTTTCAAAGTCTTACCTAAATTCATAGGTCACATTGTTGTTATGATGGTCACACATTCAAGATGATTTGTTCATTTGTTTTACATAATGGCATCAAAACGTTAAATCATAACTAGTTTTGTCAAGTCTGTGTTTCGGTAACTTCTTGATAAACTGTAAGACTAAGAGATGATTCACAAGGAATGGTGTACGTGAGAAAAAGCACACAAAAATGGGTAACGCCGAAGAGGGAATAATGTGATGATCATCAGAAAACAAAAACTAAATGTACCCAAACACCAAATCAGTTTCAGACAATTTATTTGTGAGAACTGTCACGTCGGTGAATGTGCTCAATCAAAACAAATGCAGGTATATCTATACTATCATTATATATTTGTGGACTTGAGATTTTTCGTTGCAAAAGGCTTCTGAACCACGCAATACTCAGACTTCAAATTTTATATGGTGCATTAGAATGGATGTAAGGGTGCACAGTTTTTAATAGAAGTCTCAAATCGGTGTAGTTTTTTTAATTGGAAATTTATTGTTTCACCATCATTTAGATCTATTTCGAGTCATGGTTCGCCATTTAAGGTTTCGTTATCACTTCCTGCGATGTGTTCACTATCAAACACACTAACCCGTGCGCAAATCATGCTGTTGTAGGGGATGCGCAGGGTGTCAACTCACAAAGGCAGAGCAGTAAGACTTATTTAAAAACAAACAAACAAAAATAAAATAAACAAATAGGAACAGGCCAGATGAAGCAGGTCCATAATAACCACCCAGAACTGAAACCAATATTCCAACCGATTTATCCCGGGCAGGGCCGGGGACCCCAGCTAGTATAATATAATTTTATAAGATGGTACATTCACTGAATTTAGATTTTTCTGAATCTTACATAGACATGAACAACTGCATGTAATTCTTTTTTAAACACCACCATAATACAAAACACAGAGACAGTTTAAGAAATATATTAAACCAAAACTATTGATACTGGCACTGGCTACGCACA
Source organism: Onchidella celtica (assembly GCA_963931925.1). Taxonomy (NCBI): domain Eukaryota; kingdom Metazoa; phylum Mollusca; class Gastropoda; order Systellommatophora; family Onchidiidae; genus Onchidella; species Onchidella celtica. The sequence continues at coordinate 43,614,984 of OZ007580.1, forward strand.
GTATTGTAGAGGAACTATTGAAGCTTACCAGTACTGCAGCAACTGACAGATGTTCCTTGTGTGCACAAAATTAACAGGCACTTTACCAGAGCCGTCTTAATGCATGGGCACACTGATCAGTTGTCCAGGGGCCCCATGCATGCAAATTTACATTGGTTTTTGAGAGGGGGAAGAAAATCCTGCACATTACAAACGAATCTGCCCAGGGGCCCATAAAGATTTTAAAACAGCCTTGTACCTTCCTTCATTCATACACCTAGTGTGACTGCCCACTGCCAGCTGAACAAACAGTGCCACCGACCTGCCTTGTTGGCAGGCTGCCAAACGCAGGCAGTTGATTATATTATTATGGCTAAACTAAAACTTCAGAGTTTCTCTGTTTTCTACTGCCGTGCATGGTGCGCGTTTACATCTTAGTTCCTACATTTATAGTTTTGGTTTAATCCTTTTTCAAACTCTCTATTTCTTTTGTGGTAACCCTGGATATTATTATAATATATTATAATACATACAGCTTATATGCTTGAATATAAATTATGATAATATTAACAACCAATAACACCTCCACCAAAAAATAACAAGAACTGATGCACTTATTCATACTGTCAATCAATAATGATGACACCTTTTTTTTCTCTGCCAACTGTTAAATTACACAGGTAATTTTCTTTCTCAACCAATATTCAAAGCCTAGTTTTGTTGTTTGCACCATGGTTACTTTTGCATTTCATAGACTTCAAATTTTATTAATCATGCGCCATTACATTTCAAAAAGATACATTTACATTACAATGTTGACTGCTAATTTTCGGTGCAAATGATTTAATAGAAAAAGTACTAATTCATCTGAAGTAAATGAAGAAATATTCTGCTCCCTTCATTACTGCTACCCTTAAACATGGGTCTAAAGTTTTAAAGTTCTGACCAAGCGATAGAGTTTGTAATTCTCCTTCTCCCCCCCCCCCCCTTCCCCCGCGCCTTTTTTTTTTTAGTGTCAGTGAAACACTCGGGGAAGTTGATGTATAGACACATAAGAAATTCTATAAATTGATTGTCAATCAACATTTCGCATTTCAAAACTGTATAGTTTGTAAAGACACCTCAATGGCACAGCCATTAGAAACTTATGTAACATGGCACCAAAACCAAAAAAAAAAATGCAATTTTAATTTTTCTTTTTTCTTTTTAATGCTGACCAAGTCTTCATTACCAGATGGCATGACATAAGAGTGAAGATCTACTTGAACAGTGCTGGCCACCTTTCTCAGAAAAGGCAGAGAGCGGAAAATGGTGTATTAAAGCAGATGGAATTATGTCTGAGATTATTGAGAAAATATGCTATTCACTTGGTAGTTAAAAAAAAAAAAGAAGTCCTATATCTATTTCTCTTTCAGCGAGATCTCACTTTTCTAGGATTTAGTAACATTGAATTAAGTTTCAATGTAAGCTTAATGTAATTTGTCCTCCATTTAAGTTTATGATGAAGTTTTAATTTTAAAGTAATTTGTAAGTTTTGTAATCTGTGTGGCACAAAACTCATAATATGAATAAATACATGCAGCTGATTCACAGCTGGCGTGTACCGTCAGATATTATTTCACCTTCATCCTGAGGTCAGTCCTGGCTCAGAGATGCACGGTTGATTTGAAAACTGCCATAGTTTCCTTCCTTGTGATTTGAAGAGACAAAATGTGCACTATGTATAGAAGTCAAGAGTTCTGATATAACTCTGGGGTTTGCGCAGCTTGTATTCATTTCTATGATAAAGTAATGTGTCTATGGCCTTCTATAATTATGCTTCACCTCCCTTTTACCTTACTTTTATCAGACGAAATATTTTGGTGAAACTAAACTTCATGGCATTTGCCACCCCCTTTTTGTTATTGTATGACTGTTCATCCTATTTTTTTTGGCAAACAAACAAAACAAAAATTCCTGCATATAGTTGTTGATCCAAAACTTTGAAGCCCTGTCTCTCAAGATATTGAGTCGCCACTTCTCTACCCCAGCAGCATCCAAGGACTTTAGAACTGGCAGACTGATACGCCTGAGGAACGCAGTGGAAAGCACTGATACTATACACTCCTCCTGTACCTGGCTGCTTGGAGTTGACTGCGACATCGCTGCTGAGCCCAACTTCAACCATACCCAGATAAGATCCAGGTTTCAGAACTTTGTGAAGACCAGCTAGTCCGCCATCAGGGTCAGGCAAATCGTGGATGACATCACTAACAAAAGCAAAGTCATATTTGGACACATGACTGTCGGGGATATTTAGAATATCCAGGCGTTCAACACTTAAATTCTGTAGATTTTGTGAGGTTATACTTTGCTGTACTTGTTCGACCACATATTTAGAGTAGTCTGAGGCTGAAACAAGAAAATAACATGCAAAAGTCACATAAATTATACCTAACTGATGCTTGACATGAAATAGTTCATTATTACTCTGAAATTATATGATATATGAAAACATCTGCAAGAAAACAAAGAATCAAAATTAATGCCATGACCTTCCAATTTCTCAATCTGGTCCCATTAATTCAGTTGTTTGTTTCTGCTGAGTATCTGCTTAAAAAAGCTTTCTACTCGCCTGCGCACGACACTTGGGCGCTTAGGAATACTTTGCAGGTTGTAAAAACGTGCATCTTTCCCAGCTGCATTAGCCATCCATAATTCATAATAACATCAAGGTTAAAAGTCGCGGTCTTATGTCATAGATAACAAACATATTCACTCCCCGGCTCTGCCTGGGATAAACCTGCTTCCGTTTTTCCCTGTCCCTCACTCTTCTGTAATTACACTGACAAAAATTTTGTTGACGCTTTTGCAAAATTTTCCATCTTAACACAGACTTTGGTGGCCAAATTTGATGCCTTGTAATTTCGTAGCTTGGGAGACTACCATGAAATCATGCGATGCCTTTGCCGCATCACTCACTAATATGTAGAACAGATTAAACCATAATCTGCTGTGCTTGAAACACTATTCTGAAGTCGGTAGCCTAAACTTTCTAAAACTTACTGGATTGAGGCCAGCAATGCACGACCTAATTTTGACCTTTTCCATGCGTCGCTATTTTCCCTGCGGTCCGAACTCGTCGTGGTAAATTTTGTTACAACACTGTCCCATATTGAGAAAAAAGGCAGGTTATGCCTGTAACAAATACCTTAGCTCCGTTCATCTTGTTACATTCCATGAATAATCGAAAATAATATTAATATTTGCTCCAATTCTGCGCAGCATTTTTTTCTTCTTTTTTTAGTTTGGCAATTCTTATATGACGACTTTTGTTTTCACCTACCTGTAAACCGGCTGTTTGGAAAACATCCTGCAAATTTGGAGATAAGCACGCCTTTTCCGCTGCCCACCTCTATGACTTCGATTCCTGACTCTGTAAAGTAATTTTTATGGAAATTATTATTAATATTATTATCTCTTCCAGATTTTATTTATAGTAACATTTTTCATGTACCAAGAAGGGGCTTAACTTGCTGGTATCTCCAGGTATCCAAAAATGTATAATCCGGCAAGTGTCAGTCCCAAAGAAAGTTCACTCTCACTGTTTGAGTTTGGGTTTAACAGCGTGTCGGCACGAAAATGGCCACTTTGTGCCTTATTCTTCACTATGGCTCATTGTGTCAAAGTCCTCCTTAAGTACAGGAATCTGCACGGAATGAAAACATTTCTTTGTTTACTAAGAAAACAGTAAATAGAAGCTGTACAAGCTGGCATAAGCTCATATATGGTTTAAAACCATAATAGTTGTATTCACAATAATTGTTTATTATTTATGCATGATACATCGTCCATTATAGATCTCCAAAAGATTTTCAATCTTAACAACAAATGAAATCAAAACAACAACAACAACGAAACTCTAATCTCATCAAGAATTAGCCATCACACGTAATTTAGTATGAAACAATACTATACCATGTGAAAAACCAAAAGACCACTGACTTCATGTTTTGAGGCAAACATTTGATCATTAATTGATGACAATAATGATGTCAGTTTGAAGGCAGACTTTCTTTTCGGGGAGGGGGTGTGCCTTCAGCAGCATTGTTAAAATGACGGCTTCTATCAAAATTTATCCAATCCAGCATCCTCATACATGATCTTTGTCATCTGGTGTCAAGGAAACAGATTATCGGACACATCACGATTTTGTAAGGATGCATATGGTTTCCTAAGATTCAAGCAGTTCGTATATTTGATAGATTATTCATAAAATATTTTCTTAGCCCCCGAAATTTATCGGGCTTATGGATCTCATGTCAGTGCACGCCGTTCTTGCGTGGGTCCTTGAACTGGATACATTCTTGATTGGCTTCTCTATGTATACAGATCAAACCATTGTCAATTTTGACATGCGACTTAATGCACATACCCAACTTTTCTTTCAGGCCAGGAACGCAATCAACCATGAGTTGAATTTCTGTATCAACTCTTCCTTCGTTGATCACAGCAATTGCATCCATTGTGATTGGGGCCTCTCCATATGGTAGACCTGGCAACACATACACAGTTAATGAAGAGATGTTTGTGGAATGGATTTGGGTGCCAAAATTAAAAAGAAGCTGGCCTAATAATCTCCAAAGAAACAGAAAATAAATACATATTATTAGGTACCACAAGAGAAAATTTCAAAGTCCCCATGTGTGTGTTATGTTCATGTTTTCAGAAACTGCTCCACAAACCATGAAAAACAGTTTTTGAATTTTAAAAATCCATTCATAAATGAAAAAGTTGTGAATATTTGAATATTTTCGGACTTAGAAATTTTATTTGCTCGTTTTCGACATAGCCGAATAGGCGTATTCAAGACAACATACTGCAAAAAATAGACCAAGTATAGATGCTGCAATAGAATATTTTTGCTGCATCAACACAAAATTCTAACTCAGTCAAATAACTAAGGTCTAGCTTGATAACTTCCCATTTGAATGAGAAGTTCAAATTTTAAAAAGAACACAAGTTCAGCAATCATTTGCTCAAAACAGCTCGAAATGTCATTTTTGAAAGGCTGTAGAAATAAAAATAATACTCAGAAAGCCTTAAAACTTCTATGAATAGCTGGAAAGGTGGCATGGAAACAGCCTAATTTTTTTTAGGAATGACATGTAATTATAGTCGAAACAATGTCTTTGAAAAGACATTTAGTCGCGCAATTTTACGCGTTTGCGGAGAAAATGCAAGAATGAGCACACATTTTAAGAAATTTTATAATTTTGTCTTAAATATTACAGATATTGAGAAAAGAACATTAACACCTAGGTAATTCCACCTGCTGAGTTAAAAAAAATGAGGTCAAAATAAAGCTAGGAGCAATACTTTATTATAAAAGAATTGCAGAGAGATTTTAACAAAACTGCGATATACACAAAATCCAAGCAAAAGGCAGTGTGGATAACAGTTTAACAGTTTTAAAATCGTACCCATGATTGTCATGACAGCCCTAGAGGCACAATTCTCGTATTAGCAACTTGGCTCACCATATGGGCCATCCTTCTGGAAACATTGCACGAGATCTTGAAACCGCACGGCTGCTGATGCTGTAATTCCAAGAAAAGCTAGGTGGCTGATGTCAAATGCTGACCACTGGTCCTTTGGGATATGATAGAGCAATGATCCATCTTTCTTCTGCACCTGGATGAAGTGGCTACAAACGAGCGAGTTCAGAATTTCCCTCACGTATCTGTACAGAAATCAATGAAGTTAATAGTTATGAGTTTGCACATCAACACTAATCCTTAACTCAGCCCTGACCTTGAATAATATTTTTTAATAACTTTATAAAGATCACTATGCGAATAGATTTTTGCCTGGACACCCATCACGCCTAGATCTTAAAGTTACAAGCACTTTTGTTTTCCTCAATATTTACGTACCTTCTATTGGTTTGTTTCACTTATATCACACAAACTTTTGGAATGTTGACCATGATGCTTTTGCACGTTATCCCCGGGCTCCACTTTCGCACGGCCTCAATTTTTCTTCTACTTCTTCTTATTATTATTATATTTTTTGACACAGTAGCTGAGCACATGCCCCCATAAAGATTTGTTTTCGGCACGGCAGCTGAGAATACACACTCTTGGGAGAACGAAATATGGCCTTGGAACTTCCAATCAAAGACGAAATAAAAATTCAAAACTTCGTAGGAGCACAGATTTTTTATGACGACAGGTGAAACAACCAGTTAACAACTCGGGTGATCACTATTTCTGAATGACCGACCGATCGATCTGCCGACCTACTGACCATCCATCCGTCCCAAACGCTCATCCTGTCATCAGTCTAACTTACAAATTATTCACCCATCCTTCATTGTGTACACATTTCTGCCTGTCTACCCACTTTTGTGAAATTCTGAGTTAAATCACACAGAGTTATCCAAACCAAAATGTAAGACATATAATCTGTCACAGAAATCCAAAATCAACTCTTGGCCTTAGAAAAACATTTGTGAGATTTTTGTTGTTGTTGTTGTTTTTTTGTTTTTCCGAAAGTTCTGCCATTTCTTAACACACTTGCCCTATAAAAATCTGCTATCACTTCCCTTCCCCCAAAGTCTTCGAAGACGGTCACTCTTTGCCGGAGCCGTTCAAAGGAGTAACTTGTCAAGGGAGGGACATACAAATTACAAGAACAAAGGAGTCCCATAAATATCGTTTCAAAGGAGTGACAGTTAAGGTAATGATAATTCAAAGGCGTGGTAGCTCAGGGAAGTGACAAAACAAGGAAGTGGCTAGTCTAAACGTTTGTTAGGGCCTATATAGTCAGTAACATATTGGAGAGCATAAATTGAGGTGACGTCTCTTCTCTTTTATTTCTTACTCTCTGACAGACAGCTACAAGCTGTTGTGAGTAACACATTGATGAATACAGATGAAAGTGAATACAGAGGCACGGTATGCAGATGAAACGATATGCTGTTCCAGCTGTGCGTTGAGCCTTTCCTAGTCGCCCCTATTACCAAGAACTGGTCGCCGACAGTAAATTATCATGTCTGACAAATTCAAAGATATCGATAAAACGTTCAGAAGTATACAAACAAAACGAACGGGCTGTCACGAGTGGAGTGAGTGCAATTAAGGGGATTGCTACAGAGCGGGTGTAGAGTAAGAAAGGCTCACAGTAGACAGCAAGTTAAGCGTGCTGTTGTGAGCAGTGGGGGCGGGGTCTGAATGAGGCGAAAGCGCGGTATTACTATCACTGCAAGTTAGAAGGTCCTAGGGATCGGACCTGTGAATAAAAGCCCATCGGGCGGACATAAAGGGAAGCAGTCGAGAAGACTAGTGAGAGTCTTTCCAGTTATGACTGGTATGTAGAACGTTGATTGATTATTATGATTGATGTATTATATTATATTCGTCTATTACCATGATGTAAATAAGTATATGTGAGGAATGTGGAAGTCCTTGATATTGGATATAGCAATGTGCGCCATGAGCGATAGATGAAAGTGAGTTCATGGATTTGTAGCGCGAGTGAGTGGTGTGTACTCCGATGGAAGTGTGTTACCGTAAGATGTGTGGTGAGTGAAAGGTGAACTAGTGTGTGTACGTTTCATGGGTTGTAAGGAGAGGTGGAGTGAATAGAAATGGTAGGGTATTATACCAATGTAATATTATTCTTGTAGGTGTCGGGGACGGGCCGCAGAGCCACCTCGATGAGCACAGGAGATAGGCCAGCATAGGGCCGGAGGCCGCACATAGGCCAGAAGTGAGGCTGTCAGTACAGGACAGTAGAGGCACATAAAGTCGTGGCAGTCAGGCCACGGACAGGGACGTAGATATGAGAGTGAATGAGATACTATATTGTTGCCATGTTGATAGGCTAGTGAACTGATACTATGTTGTTGCCATGTTGATGGCTATGGAAATACTAATGTGTTATTGCCCTGCTGAGGTGCTAGGGGAGTGTTAAGGTGTATGACAATAGGAAGGGGATATTGAGAGACTGCGGTGCCGGTGAATCATTAATGTACTATTAAGACCCTGAGGGGAGAGGCTGAGGCCGAAGTGCCTTTAGGAGTAACTACCGGATTGTGGATCCGAGGGAGCGTGTGTGTGAGAATAAGGCCGTTGTACGGCAGTCATTTCAATAATATAATATATGTAATTGCGCTATTATATGTATAATTATGTTTAATAAATGTGTGAGTCTGATGGGTTGTTCTGTTAAGTGTTAACTTGTTTGTTCGTGATTGTTGTCCTGTCATAACTTATTACATCTCCCAGTCTGGGATTTGTGACACGGGCGTCTCGTTTTTATATTTCACCATCTGACAAATAATTGCAAAGCTAATGCGAATAACACATTTGAAAGTGTACAGATGAAATGAAGCGGCGTCACAACATTGCATTGACTTGAGCATTTCCAGTCACTCCGATTACAAAGACTTTGCCGTATGTATCAACATTATATATGTGACAAATTCAAAGTTAATACGATAACATGTTCAAAGGTATCATATTATTATGGAGCTAGAAGGTCATGTAAGCACGCAAAACTTCCGGACTACATGACCAAGATTTACAAGATTTGTATACTGCCTCAGTTTTTTTGTTTCTTTTTGACGACAAATTGCGTGGATCCATGGACATGTTCATTTGGGACAAAATTCAGTCTTTAATATTATCTAATTTACAATTTCTTTGACCCGTAGAAAAAGAGACACATTTTCGTCGAGTAAATTGAAAAAAGTATGATCGGAAGTTTCGGAGCTCGTCCCTCCTTACAATACATCGCTGGTGGAAAATCAACTTTGTCACATCTGTGCATTTCTCCGTGAAACTGTGTTGTAATGTGAGGATGAACGATTTTTATTTTCATTTAAATAATGTGCTTTCATTGTTACGCTGGTTTGCGTGACTAAGGTACGACTACTCATAGAGGTTTATTATGGGCATTTGTCTGGTTGCCATTATTTCAATTACTTCCCCTGTGTACGGTAGCGCGGAACCCATTACTAACATTGCTGTAAGGAAGCGCGTTTGATTGGCCAATTGGGAATTGTGACCAGCGGGTATCAGCTCCTGAATCACGTCTAAAATTTAAATTTTCTTTCCTTTTAACCGTCAGAAAGACAGAAACTCGACTTCATTTTCAAGAGTACGCGATAACTTTCCCGTATGATATAGGTGCACATGATAACTTTTGTTACTAACGGAGATGCGACGTGTTGGTGCACCAAAATAGTGAGATCGTCAAAAATAGACTCTCGGATTTTAAATAAATGATGAGTTAGATACGTTTTGTCACCGATAAATCCAACCTGCGTCAAACTTTTTACATTGCAGCTCGATAGAACGATAGATTAGCTTCTGTAGTTTACCTGGATATCTGTTTGATTTCTGTGTGTGCAGTATTAGCCGCGCTAGGAAATTGTTTATGTCGGTACACTGACAAGTTATTCGGGTTTAGGCCCCATGCAAGAAAGATGAAAGTTCTAACCAGGGATATCCCCATACCACGCGCACTACCCGTAAAGCCCGCTGCACGGTCAGTGACCTTACTCACGGAGAATCTTATCTGAGGTCATTGACCCGTGCCGCTATGCGATGACCACAAACGCTGTCCATGTGGGTCGGTTTTTATTGATCGGTATGAAAAACATTCACTTCTATGCCTTATCACGCTTGATAATGAATTAACCAGCAAAACCTTAGTCTGTCAGTCTCTAACCAATGATCTGACTTATGATTCCAAACTGACAGCTGTAGTTTTCGTGAGAACGAAGCATGATAACTAGCCACGCCCTCCCAAGCCCTACACAAATGGTTTCATCCTGATTGACACATACTAATAAACCAATGTGGGCATTTGGGGCAAAGATTATTTCAGAGCTTGTTTCTGATTGGTTCTTAGATACAGACAACTCCAGGTGATGGTCAGCTTGTGAGAAAATGAGATAATATAGCAAATTTGTTGAGCAACAGTTCGCATGTCGATGTTACATCTTTTGAAAGTGTGTTGAGAGCCTTTGAAAGCTTAGTCTTTGTGATTCCGACCAGTGGTTCACTGGTTAACATGTCCATGTCACAATGCGTTTGATTTAGAAGAGATACAGTGAACAATAACACGGTGGTTACGTCTCAAAAAGGTCAGTGACCTGATGTGTGAAAATACGGCTTGTGCATGGCGCGGTCAGCTTGACCTTCCCGACCTTCGCCGCCCGTGCGGCGTGAGCGCTTGCGAGTAAATATCGACAATTGCCGCCCCTCGCAGGGTGAGGGTTAAATTTGCTCATTCTTTCTCATCAACCGTCAGAAAGACAGAAACTCGAATTCATTTTTAAGAGTAGGCAATACTACCGGTACAATACAGGTACTCATGATAACGTTTGTTAATGTTATTAACAGAGATATGACGTATTGATGGACTAAAGTATCCCGCACGAATTTGTCAAATGTTGCTAGTCCTGTCACCTTTGAAAAATTATATTAAAACTATTACAGAGTTTCTGGTAAAAGTAGTCAGTTAGAATTTTAGCAGCAAGTTCCTACTTTATACTGATACCAATTTTCTTGTACTCCGATGCACGTATCCTAGTGAGATCATTAATAAGAGGGTCTCGGATTTAAAGTAAAATATGAGTTAGACGCGTGTTATCACCAATAAATCCAACCTGGGTCAAACTTATTAAATTATACCTGGATAGGACGATAGAGTAATTTCTGCAGTTTACTGGGATATCTGGTTGATTTCTGTGCGCATTTCATTAGCTGCGCTATGAATTTTTTTGTGTCGATACCCTAACTAATTGCTCCGGTCCGGACTCCATGCCAGAGCAGTCCAGTTGTCTGGAACTGGACTAGCTCTCTCGGACGTCCATGCTGGCTCATAAATACGATGCCAGTTCGAGTGGTCAACACCCTCATCAAAGACGCCGAGACACCAACAGTGACCAGCGAGAGCTGAACTTTGAACCCTGCAGTACGATACATTACCTGGTTGCGCCAGTAGCAGAGGGAATTTGGGTAAGTTGGAAACTATATTAGAAAAGTGACTTAATTTGCGTAATTGATTCTGGTCAAGTGTGCTGATGCCGATGATGTGTTCGCCGATAATGCCGCGTAGAAGTATCTGATCTGTAGAGAATATTGTGAATCTGGCTCGACGGTAATTACCATATTGTCAGTCGATGTAAGATTACTCGGTTACTCGTGTTAGTTGCTGATGGCCCACTAAACTTATCGTGTGTAGAGATGTGCGGTACAGTGTATTAAGAAACCTAAGGCCATGATACAAGGGCTGGACGCCCGCTGGTGCCAATTACCAATTGACCAATCAAAACGCGCCCGAGTTACTATATTACAAGGGAAATAATCCAATTAATGGCAATCAAACAAGGGCACATAAACCACTATGAGTGGCCGTCCCTTACTCATGCACTGGTGTTACAATGAAAGCACATTAAAATAAAAATCGTTCATCCTCTCACAGGATGAAGCAGTAAAACAGGGCCAAGAGAGACTTTAGGTGAGTTGGAAACTTTAATAGAAGTAACTTTAATTTGCGTAATTGATTCCGGTTAAATGTGCTGATACCGGAGATTATGCTCTCCGATGATGCCGCATAGACGTTTAAGAGACTAATGTGAGTCAGGCCCAACGGTAATTATCACTTGTCATTCGAAGTAAGATGCTCTGTTACTTGCGCTAGTTGCTGGTGACCCGCTGGCCATTATATATTATTATTATGTCATGTACACGATGTGTGGAAAGACGCACGGTACTATGCTATAGAGATCAGTGTGATTATATTACATGCTTAGTGCTTGAAATGTGTTAGTACAGTCTCAAACGGGTAAGCCCCAGAATTGTTATTTCTATCCAATTATTCCGCCATTAACACGTCTCAATAAGTTCTATGTATGTGGCGATGAATTAACATGTTTCACTGTGTACCACATGTTACACTGAGACCCATATATTATATCTATATATAAAAAAAATGTATTATGTTTCAAAGAGTTTCGTAAAATGTGTGAAAGACAGGATCAGGGAGGATTCTCCCTATGTAGTGTCATGCATGTATAATCATCGGCCTACAACTTTAGGCAGGGGCGAAGCGTGGCCCTCTGCAGAGGGTAATCAGAATTTAAGCTAGTAAGATCCTTATAATAGGACGTATCGCTTCATCATATTTACATAATTATAAATGCAGCGACTAAAACAACGAAACGGGTGCTAGGCACTGCAAAATCTAAAGAGCGGACTATTCTTGTCAACAGGACAGGAATGCAGCAATTTACAAGCCAAACTAATCTGAAAATACGATTCATTCATATTAACAGACTTACAATCACATATTTTTCATCCATTTTTTAAAATATAATTTGAACGGCAAGTTTTCATTGTCATATTCATAGCAAGAGGTTTTGTTATTCTACCATCTCATAAAGTTTCTCGAAAAGGACCCATTAACATTAAATGGCAGAAAGTGCTGAAGTGGCATCTCTGTGACACAACAATGTGCAGCGATCTCGGAGAAGTGGCTATATTCTGCCGTTGCGGTATAGGTTCGCTCGACCTATCAAGTGAAGTGATGTTCTTGATAGTTAGGTTCGGAGATATCTTACACTAAGATGTAAGATTCCCCAGATTCCCCCCTTGCCCCGTTTGCCTTAAAAAGTGTACCTGGAAAAGGAGGGCCATTGCATGTGATAGTTGTGACTGCTGGTACCACATTGACTGTATGGGAATAAACTCAGTAATGTATGAAGCACTAGGCAACAGCAGTGCCGCATGGGAATGTGTCCAGTGTGGCATACCAAATTTTAGTTCCAGCTTGTTCACTGATTTTCAATTAAACTTAGATAGAAGTAGATCAAGATCCCACAATAGTTTTGATATCTTACAACATTTGGATTTGAATAAAAGTAACACTGAAATACCAATTTTTGAACCAAAATGTTCGTCAACTCCACACCCCAAATCCAAGAAAAAAGAGCCAGCCAAAGGGAAAACTATGTTTAGAACCCAGGTTATAAATTTTCAGAGCATTTGGAACAAGAAAGAAGAACTGGGCTCATTTTTGAATGAAACTAAATCTGACGTAATCATCGGAACAGAAACATGGCTAAATGAAAATATAAAAACCAGTGAAATTTCAATCAGCGATGATTACGAAATCTACAGAAATGATAGGAAGAAGAGAAGGTGAGGTGGGGTCTTGATAGCAGTGAAGAAGAATTTAGTCAGTGAAAAAATACCTAGTGAGGAAGCAGGAGAAACTGTCTTCTGTAAGATTAGCGTGAAGGGTAAACCTCCTCTCGTTGTGGGTGCAGTCTATCGACCCCCTAGTAGTGACCTGGAAACTAGTAAGAACATATGTGATGAACTTCTCAGTTCAGTGCCTACCAGAAGAACAAAAAGGCTACCATCTGGATAGGAGGAGACTTCAATTTGCCTGATATAAACTGGGAAGAAGGAAACGTGAAGAGTTGCCAAAATTTAAGAGAAATAAATGACTTATTTTTAAATAGCATTGCGGATATAGGCCTAGAGCAAGCAGTAAAAGAAACCACTCGAGGAGATGCACTGTTAGACCTATTTTTTACTAATTTCCCTAACCTTACAAGAGAGCTCAAAATTCTCCCTGGCCTAGGGGACCATGACATAGTTCAAATTGATTCAGAACTGAAACCCTTTTAAAAAAGACCTATTAGGCGACAGATTTACCTATGGAATCAGACAGACGAAAATATACTGAAAAGAGAGGCAGCAACTTTTGGCAGTTTTTTCATGAAATACCAGTCTTCAAAAACGGACGTAAACAAACTTTGGGACTGTATCAAGTTAAATCTGAATACGGTCATGGAAAATGTTACAACAAAAATGTCATCCACGAAAATTCATCAACCCTGGATAAATACTTTAACGAAACGATTAGTCCGGCAAAAAAATATAAATGGTTAAAAAAAATGAAACAGTGCAACTCCGAACGAGTAAAAAAAAAATATCTAGAAATCAAAAGATTGACCCAGAAAGAATGCCGGAAAGCTCATAATAATTATGTCCATGAGATGATAAGTGATACAAGTGATAACAGCAAAAAACTATGGAGATATGTGAAAAGTAAAAATAAAGAAAACTTAGGAGTAGCCGCACTGAACGATGAGAGAGGGCACCCACAGCAAGATGCCCAAAGAAGAGCCAATATTTTAAATACTCAATTTTGTAAGGTCTTTTCTGACCCAGGGGGTGTCTACTCGGGAGAGCTGAGTGGTGCCAAACTGCCGGATATGGATGGAATATTTGTTACAGAAAATGGAGTACTGAAACTTTTGGAAAACCTTAATGAAAATAAAGCTACAGGGCCTGATGGAATTACCGCCAAATTACTGAAACTTTGTGCCAAGGAAATTGGCCCCGTTTACACTTTGTTGTTTAGAGGGGATCAACCCGCTATTGCCGCGGCCCGTTGTTGCCGCAACCCGATTGCGTCATTAGGCTTTCTGGAAAAGAATTATTCCTGTCACTGCACAGTGTAGACTAGACTAGACTAAAACCGGAACTCTCTCTCTCTCTCTCTTCCTCTCTCTCACTCTTCCTAACCGGAACTCTCTCTTTCTGGGGATCTTCCGATGATCTAAAAATAAACAAGTTAGTAATCTCTATCGAGTATCGACGATACTCTTGGCGCTCTTTTTTTTTTTTTTGTAACTGTGAGGGTTTGTTCCATGCTCAACGTCATTTCTGTTTTTTCCCCGGACGACGTGGTAGGCTATCATGAATGACAGACAGGCCTCCATTTGCGCGGGTGACAGAGGAGGGAAAGTGCTGATTTGTGATGGTCATAGATACCATAAAAGAGGTGAAAATGGTGATACAGCGCGTTGCTGGAGGTACCCACAGTGTGCAGCAAAATTAAAGACAAACACGTTTGACGCCGATGCACCGAACCCAAACATTCGTGTGAGGCTATATGAAGATCACATTCATCCCCCTGATTCGGAAAGGATTCAGAAATCAAAATTTGTGGCCAGTTTGAAAGAACGGGCAAGTGATAACCCAACCTTACCCACCAAACGCTTGTATGACGCAGAAGTCGCCAATGTTCATCGAGGAGCACAGGGGGGAGGGGATCGTCCACAACTTCCACAGTTTTAACTCCGTCAGATCAATTGTACAGCGAGTGAGGGAACACAATGTGCCAACTATCCCAGGAACCATTGAGGACTTGGCCATTGCTGGGCCATGGGCAGTTACTTGGCTGCAAGAACGCCACCTACTTGTCAATGATATTGACTGGGGCATAGCAATTTTTGCTACAGATGCAAACCTGTTGCATTTGCGACGGAGTCAAACGGTGTATATGGATGCGACTTTCCGGACGTGCCCTCGACCATTCACCCAGTTTTTCACAATACTGGGTGATGTGCATGGATTTGTTGTGCCTTTAGTCCAGGTCTTGATGTCACAGAGGACCATTGGACATTACCGATAATGTTTTCAGAGAGTGAAACTAGCTGTACGGAGAACATCTCATCACAACTGGCGACCCCAAAGAGTGATTTGTGATTTCGAGCAAGCACTCCACACTTCTATTGAAACTGAGTTGCCACATGCCCGACTGTCTGGGTGCTATTTCCATTACAGCCAGAGCATCTGGAGAAGAGTTCAAGAACTTCGCCTTGCTGTCCCATACCGCCAAGACCATCATCTGACCAAAGTCATCAAGAAAATCTTGGCCATTGGTTACCTTCCACACGCTCTTGTGCAAATGAACTTCAATGTGCTTGTAACTGACAGAGTACCAGACGGCTTGTAAACCAGTACCCTGCCCGTGACGAGTTCTTCGCGTACGTGCGCAGCACCTACATTTCACAGCAGTTAGCCCCTTTTCCACCAGCATTGTGGAATGCGTTTGAGAGAGATATTGATCAGCGTACCAACAACAGAGTTGAAGGTTAGTATTTTTTTCGTTCGAAATCTTGTAGCACCTTTATGCGAGTTCGCGCTTGTGATAAACAAGCTAGCGAAGTGTTTTCAGGAGAGAGAGAGAGAGAGAGAGAGAGAGAGAGAAAGAGGATGGAGGGAGGGAGTGTGTGTGTGTGTCTGTCTGTGTGTGCGGAAAAAAAACAAAGTGTTGACAACGCTGGTAAGGAACTGAGATAATGCTGGTCAACGAAATTTGGCATGATAGTAAAGTTTTAGTTGGAGATAGTGCACGATATTTTTTTTCCACACTGAGGTCTCTATAAAAACGGTGATTTCAATTTTACCATTTTTAACGGAAATGAAAATTTTGCATCAACTAAAATGAATTTTTTTTTGCGTATGATATGCAACGAGCCAAAATACATGTAAAATATTCTGAGGCAAGAAAAAAATAGAATTTAGACTGTTATGGCCGTTTTTATTGCTAAAAAACATAAAAATCGTAAATCGACCACACAAAATGTGTTCACAACGCTGGCAAGGAACTGTGTTATCGATGGTCAATGAAACTTGGCACGGTGATAGAGTTTTAGTCAGAGATGATGCATGACCGCTTTTTTCCCCAGTGACGTCTCTCTTAAAAGGGTAAAATCCATTTTAACGTTTTTTAACGGAAATCAAAAGTTTTATTTCGTTTACAATAAAATTTTGGTTTCCATATACTATTAAACAAGGCAAAGTGAATGAAAAATAATCGAGGATAAAAAACGTAAAATTTTGACCGTTATAACTGTTTTTACTGCAAAAAACTTAAAAATCGTAAAGTGACCACGGACT
Organism: Onchidella celtica; assembly: GCA_963931925.1. Classification (NCBI taxonomy): domain Eukaryota; kingdom Metazoa; phylum Mollusca; class Gastropoda; order Systellommatophora; family Onchidiidae; genus Onchidella; species Onchidella celtica. The sequence continues at coordinate 43,631,720 of OZ007580.1, forward strand.
GGAAACATTTATATGGCTTGGCCATCTTGTTGTTTTGTTATTGTGCAGCCTACCACCATGCCCTCAGTACTGCTGTCCAAGTAAAGCATCCATCCCTTTTGACCTTCATTACCCACATCAAAGATCGCCAAGCTGTCACCGAGCAGATGACCCTTGCTGCCGAAAGAGGAGACGCCCCTCCACGACGGCGCAGAAAATGGAGGAATCTGGAGAATCGCCTGAGAAAACTCCAAGAGCAATACAACAGAGGGGCCCGAGACCTGGACTCCTACTGGAGAGCAGTAACTCACTGCACCTGGGAAGCTGTTTAACTGATCTTGCTTTCATCAACAGCCACCAAACAACAACTGTTTTTTTCCCTTTATGACGCCGGCATGGAATGTTGCTCAGTGTCATTAATTAAGACGACATGAACAAAGTGTGTGCACGTTTTGAACATACATTAATTTGATTCGTTTCTGTCATATGCATATCTCTTTTTGTAGTTTGGTTCTAACAACACGTTAGTGCACTTTCTTTTGATTTTTTTTTTGTAAAATTGTCTTCTTGAGAAAGCGCGGTACGTTACGAACGTTTTATTTCTTTTTTTAGTTTTATTTGTCCCCCCACCCCCACCCCCCATGTTTTTGTCCCCCCCCCCTTTTTTTTGGCTTGTTTTGATGACACTTGAGTGTGTGTTGAACATAATGTGACGAATCCAGGTTGATTTTCTTGATTTATAAGACAACGATGCAAACCAGATTGTTGTTTTGTTTCACAATTAAAAATATCATTTCATGTCATAATTCCTCTAACTTTCACTTTCATTTGATCTATGCATTTCTCTATACTTTTCTTATGTTTTGTCTTTTGTTTGCTTTTACTCTTCTATTCTTGTTCACCAATTGGAAGGCAATAACGGGCCGCGGCAACAACGGGCCGCGGCAATAGCGGGTTGCGGCAACAACGGGCCGCGGCAATAACGGGTTGCGGCAACAACGGGCCGCGGCAATAGCGGGTTGCGGCAACAACGGGCAGCGGCAATAACGGGTTGCAGCAACAACGGGCCGCGGCAATAACGGGTTGCGGCAACAACGGGCCGCGGCAGTAGCGGGTTGTTTCCGTTAAGAGCTTCAATTGAACAAGGAAAAATACCGGAAGACTGGAAAAAAAGCAAATGTTGTACCCATTTTTAAGAAAGGAAATAGGGCTAGTCCTGAAAATTATAGACCAGTCTCCCTGATATCAATATCTTGTAAGCTTTTAGAGCATATCTTGCACACCAGCATCATGAAGCATCTCGAGTGACACTCAGTTTTAACACATGTACAGCATGGTTTTAGAAAATACAGGTCGTGTGAGTCCCAGCTGATCACAACTTGCAACGATTTTGTTAATAACTTGAATAATAACAGACAGTCGGACACCATTTTACTAGATTTCAGTAAAGCCTTCGATAAAGTGCACCATGCTAGTCTTTTGACTAAACTAAACCATTATGAAGTTAGAAACAGTACTTTGAAGTGGATTAAGTCTTTTTTAGAAAACAGAACACAAATAGTAGTCGTTGACGGAAAGTCATCCAATCCTGCACCTGTTCTCTCGGGAGTACCTCAGGGTACTGTAATGGGCCCCTTGCTATTTTTAGTTTATATTAACGATATGCCGAGTAAGATCTCTCCAGGCACTAAATTACGACTGTTTGCCGATGATAGCCTCCTCTATAGAACAATAAATTCAAAAGAAGATACGGAAATTTTACAGAAAGATTTGGACAGTCTACAAGAATGGGAGAGGGACTGGCGTATGGAATTCCACCCCAATAAATGCCAAGTCCTGAGAATTTCAAATAAACATCACAACATCACCTCAGACTACTTTATACATGGCGAGAAATTGAGTGAAACAGATGAGGCTAAATATTTAGGAGTTACATTGGACAGAAAACTTACATGGAACCAACATATTAATAGCACATGTAACAAAGCAAACGGTATACTAGCATTTCTGAAAAGGAACATCTCTAACTGTGATAGGAAAGTAAAAGAAAAATGCTATAACACCTTCGTGAGGCCCTCCCTAGAGTATGGCTGCAGTGTCTGGGACCCCCACTGTCGAATAAATATAGACCAACTGGAAAGGGTCCAGACGAGAGCTGCTCGCTTTGTGACAAATGATTATGCTAGAAGTAGTAGTGTCAATAAAATGATGAGAGACCTCGAGTGGACACCACTAGAAGAAAGAAGAGCAAAAAACTAAGTAAAACTATTTTATAAGGGCAGGGATACCGATATCCCACTGAACCACCTCACCATTAACACCAGAGGCAACAGAAAGAATAACATAAAATATAACATCCCAAGCTCACGGATTAACAGCCATCTTTACTCTTTTTACCCTAGTGTCATCAGGATGTGGAACAACCTCCCGGCAGAAGTCCAAAAACTATCGTCTGCAACGGCTTTTGGCAATGAATTGAAGAACATAATTATCCGTTGCAGCTACCATTGTATTTAAAGTGCGGGTCTATTTATGTGCACAATCTTGGTGCCAAGAGATATTTTTAACCAGAGATATATATACAAAAGAATTTACACAACGATATATTTTAAATGGTCTTAATATATGCTGTTTTAGCCTCAGAGCAGTAGCGTCGAGTCGCATATGGTGCATTTGAGGGATCGTCTTAGTAAATAGACGAATCAACTCCATGAGAAGAAGAAGAAGATATCTCTGGTTACGTTCGACTGATTTTGATCACAGTTGTCTAGATCTAGACTATATTTAGGCCTGTGCTTTGATAGCTCTTGCTGTGCGTGGAGTAAATTATTCTTAGATTACCTCAAACAAACCAAAAAATCCACACAAACTCTTTCAGTTCACTCTACTCTCTACCTCTTGATTAGGATGAAAACGACCTCGTAGTGAAAAACATGCATAAATCTAGGTAAAATCGGGTCAAACTGATTATAGATCTAAACCTATTTTTATCCCCCACTATTCTGCTGTCTACGGGGCCGCGTTGACGAATACAGGCTATGTTCAAGATAGCTTCTGGGTGTAGTCAAGTCTTCTTCGCCTTTGTTAATCACTGATTATGGACCAGTTCATAAGGTGTCGGTCCCTATAAAGATGCTTTCCGGTGAGGGGTGTTGGACTATATAACAACGCAAATAGCGAGGTAGAATTGAATGCTGAACTGACTAAATTGACTTGGAGTTGGCCTCGATCTGGAAAGCACAGCAGTTCTAGAACTAATATTCGAAGGGTAATCACTGATTATTTGATTATGAGGAAGCCTCGTCCCTGACAATAGGAGCTTGACACCCCCCCCCCCCCGGTACAGGATGGAAGGGGAGCAACCCCAGTACGACAGCCCCTAAGCGTGTCACTGTCAGTGATAATTTGAGTAGGATGACCTGCACCGGTATGCATTGTCTGTGTTATCAGCTGTCAGTTGCTTACTGCTGATCTCCGCTTTATGAAATGGCAGCTCTAGATGTGTTGTGCCCGGCACAGTGTAGTAGAACGAGTGTAATCCTAGTCCGTGATTATGTCCATGCACAGTAGTACATTGCACCCATAGTTGCTGGAGACTCTTTGTACTTCATTATCCTTAGCATTTGTACCATCCATGTAAAAGACATGATTTGTCATGTATCATTTTGATGTTTTGGAAATTACTCGATTTCTATGTATGCTCACCATTGATTACTTGATTGGTGTTGTAATTATTCTAATAATATTTTGTCTTTTCTCTTTGTTCCAGCTCATTCCAGGTTGGTTTGTTGTTTTTTTTTTTTGTTTTTTTTTTCTTCCTAGTTTTTGTTACATAAATAAATACATAGCAGCATCAACTGAGAACATGTGTTTTTTGGTTGTCTATCCTAAACAAATACTAAGAACCCACTATACATACACCCCACATAGCCACTCATTCGTCCTACTCCTATAACAACAATACGTTTAATTAAATTCTGCATCGAATCTAAATGATTTGGGCCCAGATTTACAGTTGATGTGGTACAAAGAAATAGCAAGATTTATTTTGCCAGGGTCGGCTCATGCCAGTGACCTCCATATTAAATAGTAACGTCTCTTGCTAGTACAAAATAATGACACGTTAAAATTTGCTTTATTTTGTGTGGCAGAACGATGGTGGTGGGAGGGGTGGGGTTGGATTTGGAAGAAATACAAAACAACCTCTGAGAAGTGGTGCTTTCAACACTAATTCAACCACACGGGATTTCCTAAGAAAATCCACTGAAGTAAATATTAACTATAAAACCATTGCCATGGACTGAATAGATTCTATTAACTGTCGATAGTTTCTTCCACAATTACAGATTTCATAACATGTTCTTTAACTATTCTAAATTCTCTAACACCAAAGTAAAAGGGGCATTACACGTACAGTTGGTACGGACATATTTTGGACTTCAGACATTGTGTGACAAGAAAATTGGCTGAAATCGTCAGCCAGTCGATCCGCCCATCCTCATGACCCGAAACTCAGGCACCGCCTGATTTTTGGGGGGCTCGGGCTGTCTGCCGAGAACAGGAAGCGGTTGACGGGTGACATGTCTTTGAAGTTTTCCGCGTCCGTGATACAAACCCGTTTACAAACTTATAGAAAATTACATCCTATCGTAAAAATAGTATCAGATTCGGAATCAGCGTATCTAAATTATCTACATGACTTACGAGTGACTCTGTTTAATGCTGTATTTTAAAGAAAAGAAATTGTCGTGTTTTTTTTTTTCATGATTGCACAATGTGTGTTTTGTTCATGTGTGGACAGGGATCGCCCTTGCCATCTTGTTTTTACCGCGCTTGGCACAGTGAAGTGCTGTGCTTCTGCTGTCCTTGTAGGTCTTTTTTTGTGACTTTATCTGAATGAAATACAATTTACATTATGGCGACATGGTGCAAAGAATCAATTGTCAGTTCATCGAAATCTATCCTTCTACGGAAGGTTTAGGGAAAATCAAGTTTAAACACTACAGTAATAAATTTTCAAGACAAATAGCTCTTGAAAAACTTGTCGAATTTTGTAAGCAGTTTGATCCCCAAGCAAACAGGGATACTGTATCAAAGAAAATAAATAGTCTCGGGAGTGCATTCAGTAAAGACAGGAGCAGTCAAAACTGTCAGGCACTGGAGCTGACAAAATTTATGAATCAAGATTATGGTACTTTCAAGACCTCCTGTTCTTGAGAGACCAAGAAACTCCCAGGGGGAGCCGCTCGTACAGTGAACCATTGTTGCATGCAGGTCCAGGTGAAAGTCAATCGGATTCCTCCAATAGATTTATGTGTGAGAGCTCACTTCTTTTTAAAAGCCAATCTTTTGACCATATAAGATGTTGTTTTCTTTGAACTGTTCTTTTTCAAAATGACATAAATTGCTAAGCGGCCAAGTCGTGTTCTATCACTGTGTAGACAGTTTTGTGTGTGTGTGTGTGTGTGTGTGCTCGTGTGATCCGGGTCGCATTCAGTTTTATCGTTGCATGTAATAGCAACCACTTGAACCAGTCTTTACGATCGGCCGCAGGCCGGCTGGAGACCAGAATTTGTCCGTATTAACTGTACGTGTAATACCAGCTTAAGTGATACAACCCTCAGTCCACTATCATTATTTAAATTCAACTCCGGCAGTATGTACTTCAAAATGGGACAAGCGTCATTTTGAATCTTATGGATGCGGCCATATTGAAAAACTGAGGCAGGCACCTCGCTAGGCTGCCTCGCTCTGCCCAGCCGGCTGCCTTGCTGGCGGTTAGCGCTGAACGCTGTACCGCGCGACTGATCAACTGAACGCCCCCCAGAATAGCATACACACGATACTTATTTTTTGCTATTTCCAACTGTCATGGCCACACCTTTACTCACGAGCTGAGCAGTGCACCAACTGAGATACCACGACTCCCTACTTTGTCTAAGCCATGCAAATAAATCGTAATTTGCATTTATCTGAACTTATGCAGTTTGCCTTTATGCAGACATGAAAAGTCTGTTTTCTGACTTCACTACCTAGTGTTCTCGATACCACGCTTGATCTGAAAAAAAAAACGTAAACTATTATCGTATTAATCTTCCTTCTCCCCCCCCCCCCCCCTTTCCAGTCTCAATAGTCGCTTGCCCCAAAACAATATTGCTGAAATGCGCACACTTTTGAGAGCAGAGTCCTGACTCTAGTGCGCACTAAAAGCTCTTTGGTACAGACACACACATAATTATCTGGCGATAACTTCTGGACCAAAGAATGATGTCTTACCTTTCCTTTAGGTTCTTAGCGTCTGCAATTTCTTGAGAAGTCCGCGGTTTTTCTGTCTCTGTAAGTGTTTGGATGATGCCAACTTGATACGCCATAGCAAGGGCCAATCCACATAACGTCGTATCTATCGTCTTGGTGACTTTTTCTGTCATTTCTACATTCTGTGAATCCGCCATCGTTTAGCCAGCTGCTGATATGTGATACCAGCTAGGCGACCTTACTAACAGGCCAGGTAACCGAAATCTAGGTCAATTCATTGGAGGCCCAAGACACTGATGCCCTGTTACGTAACTTGATATGGCTGGCAATATCGAGTACGAGGATGCCAGATACCGTTTATTCACTGGTACCACAGTTTACTAGTGCCAAAGAGAATGGTATCGAGACAAGAATACTTAGGTACGCTACATTTACACATCCTGTCACCTTGTCATTACTGTTTTGCTGGGACTTTTAAATGTGGCTTAGAATGTGTTCTACCATTGTGTTTTGAATTTTGTTGGATTAACTGTTCATTTTGTGATCAGGAACAATCATAACATATATATAGTTCCAGACATTGTTTCATCACATCTTACTGGATTAGCATATATTTTTGGTGGCAGCAAACATGGTGAGGAAGTGTTCTGTTTTTGGATGTAAGACAGGGTACAGAAATCAACCTACCGACGAGAAAATTCCTGTGTACAGGTTTCCTAAGGATGCAGACAAACGTCGTGTCTGGATTAACAGCTTACCTAATCAACTCAAAACAGAAGAAGTTACTGACTACATGGGTGTTTGTGCACTGCACTGGCCAAAGGATACTCCAATGGTACGCCAGCATGGAAGATATCATGTTCCTGCACTTCCTCCCTCAATTTTTCCAAATGTACCCCCTTCGTGTGTTCCCAGTACATCAAAGAGTACTCCTCCTCCCACAAAAATGTCCACACAAAAGGCTCGTGTAGTTGATATAGATGAAATGCCACAATTTCAAGAACTGGATCTGTTCAAGACAGATACCTTTCATGACATGTTTTCTACAAAGTTGAATAGCCTAGATGCAGGGTTGCTGGCGCCAGATGTAGAATCAAAATTGTATATTTTCATTAGTCGTCAGAGGACTGGACCGATTCCAAAGTTTTCAATTTACTTTGAAGTTTGTCATGACTCCAATGTTCCATTTCTAAAATGTGAATACTATCATTGTCTAAGAAGAATCCATCATCCGTTCATTAAAGACATAAACTGCTGGAGCCAACTTGATGAACTGCTACGCTTTGTTATGGCCGAGAATGAACCAACAGATAAGAAAATGGACTTTCTCGTGTGACAAATGGCACTACATAATTGTCCCAAAAATGCACGTATATACTCAGTTGAGGATTTGCTTCTGGCGTTTTCCTGGTATGCAAGGTCCAGGTCTCTTTATTCACATATGAGAGATTACTTGCAGTTGCCATCGATTTCAACCCTTAAGAAGATCACCAGTATGGCAAAGAACACAACAGATGAAAGCTTGTTTGCCTCTTTTTTCAAAGGCAGTACTGAGAGAAGCAAATACTGCATCCTCATTATTGATGAAATATACATCAAAGCGTCCATTTCATACCGAGGTGGAACAATTTACGGCTATGCACTTGACTCTCCAGGGCAAAAGGCAACAACTCTCTTATGCATGATGGTGAAGTGCTTTTTTGGATCCAAAAGTTTTGTTGGTAAACTTCTTCCCTGTCGTGCTCTCAATGCACAGTTTCAGTTCGACCAAGTTACCAGTCTGATATTGAGCCTCGAAGCTTGTGGTGCGAAAGTCCTTGCTATTATCAACGAATGAATCAATCGTTTTTTAAAATGTTCCCGAAGACAGACCCTCAGACACCTTGGATCACAAAATCTCCATCAGACAGCTCCAATCCACTCTTTTTATTGTACGATCCTGTCCATCTTATGAAAAACATCCGTAACAACTGGGTAACGGAAAAAACCAAAACACTCGACTTTTACCCCACGGATTCAAGTGAGCCCAAATCAGCACGGTGGTCAGATCTCCAGGACCTTCATAATCACGAGGCTATGACACTTGTAAAACTCTCAACCTTCACTTAACCCCAGCAATATTGAAAAACAAAAAGTGTCTCTTGTCCTAAACGTATTTTCTGAAAGAACCAGTTCTGCTCTGAAATCATCTAGTGTCGCATCATTATCATGGAAGGACACAGCATTATTCATTGATGAAGTGTTGCAGCTGTGGAAAGTTTTCAACACCAAAACTCCAGTTCAGGGCATACACTTAAGGGATCCAGACAGAGCTGTGGTTGATTTGTCTGAAGAAGGAAATCGACAACTGAAAACGCTCCATGTTTGGGCCAACCACGCATTACAAATGAAACCATCCACAAACCCAAGAATGAAATCCCTCACAACTGACACAGCAGATGCTATCTTCTGGACCTGCAAGTGCCTCACTGACATCTGTCAATTCTTGTTGACAACGGAATCAGATGTTCATCACCAATATGTACCAATTGGTTTCTTTCAACAAGACGACATTGAGAAGCATTTTGCTCATTTTCGTATGTCGGCAGGATCCAACTACTACATCACCGCTCAGGATGTTGCACACACCCATGCCATAGACAAAACCAAGTTGATGTTGGAGCATGACCCAGAGATTGACTACTCCAAGTCAAGTCACATGTGCAGTTTATGCGGCAATGAACTGACAGATGAGGAACTGTTGATCGTCGACGACATCCCAGTGGCAGCCAGTAGCCTGTCAGTTGATGAGAGGATGTCTCTTTTTTACATCGGGGGCTACATTGCTTCAAAACATAGCGAGTTGCGGGGAGATTTGGTATGTGTTCCCCAAGAAGTCAGATCTTTTACAGAATCACTTGACCGAGGGGGTCTGAGTTACCCATCAGAAAGTCTGTATCAACTCTTGATATATACCTATGTATTTTTTACTCAAAACTCGAAGGCCAGTTGTAGGGAAAGACTCAAGAATATTTTCAGTGAATTTCCCGCTTTGTTTCATGTGGACATCAGTATGTGTACCACCTCATTATACAGGATTGTGAACATTTTAATGAAACAGTTCTGCTGTCAAGAGGAGGCTGACAGTTCAGTGCAACAACAACGCAGAAAGGTCGCAAAATTGTCGTCGAAGTGAGTGAGCTCACTAGCAGCAATATCTTCAGCACTTGGTGAGTTGAAATATCTGAAGACAATAATATTATGCACCTTTTTGACTGAGCAAAAACATTTTAATGAACATCTGATCCTCTAATGCCAGTGCCTCCGACTTAATGTACAATTACATAATATATCATGTGTTCAACCAGGTGTAAAATAGTCATTTTGATATTTGTACTGTATTTTCTCTTAGGCATCCATAATAATTATTATGCTTTTTTTCTACCAACCTATCTAGATTTCTTCATCATAGAGATAACAAAATAAATATTATGGACTGTGAAATACAATCGTATCGCTCTCCAGCTTCTACTCCGCCTTTCTCTCTCACATCACGTCAGTGTTAATATTATGATCCATTAGGCCTCCGTCATTCATCCGCCTCTATGATGCAAAACAAAATGATAAGCAACAACTAGAACTCTGAAGTTTTGCAGTTGTGACAGAGAAGTGAAGATAAACATAAAGAAAATTATACTGAAATAGATTCACATTCCATAATATGAACAATCTTTCGTTTTAGACCCACGCACACCGTAGCATTTTGGTAACTGAGAAGTCACTAGGCTGGGCCTCCAATGAACCTGGCCTACTTTCCGGCTGGCTGGCCTGTATATCAGGCCGTCTAGGATACCAGTATCATACTGAACAACCACAATCATGTGTAACAAGTGTGTACCCACCCTCTAAGGCTGACATGCGCACTAAGCTGCTGTTGAAACTCGGTCAAGGGGTCACTGTGACCGGGTTCATGAAAAGTGCCCAGCCGAGGCGTTCTCACTACAGGCCGGTCAGCCGAATGTAGGTCAGACATGTAGTGGTCCGACCACTGGCTAGCCTCACCAGGCCTCACTCAGAAACAAAGGGCAGTTACTCCCCCTGATTTTTCAGTGACAATATCGATACTCCAAATCGATACGACATGACAAATATAAAATAGAGAGTAAAGTGAGACTCGATACCATAAATGAAATAAGTACGGCATCGACCCGGTCTGTATTTCCCGAAATTCAAAGACAGTTTACATTACACATTCGCTACTCATGCTTCAACTTGTGAACTCGTGGATTATAAAGATTTTAAGATATCTAGACAGATCAGAATATACATAGAAGTGACTCCTTCATTTATCCGTCTCTTGATTTCATTTCATCAAGTCAAGAAGAGAACGAAGGATTCTGTAAACTGTATTTTTTTGTTTTAGTTCATCACATCAACTGGGATTCTGTAACATCAGTGCATTGTAAATTGTGGTGTTTCGTGCTGTACGGTGGCTGTGAGTGAGCTGCATTATTGATTGTAGGAAACCGCCTTGACTGTAGATCTAGTCTAGATCTAGATCTAGATTCTACTTTTTACATGAACTGGACTAGGGGTCTACAAATATTCACTCAAAATGGGACGAAAGTGTTCTGTGTTTGGCTGCAAAACAGGCTATAAAACTGATGATTCCAAAGAGAAAATACCAATCTATGGATTTCCAAAGGACAAAACTAAGTGTCACGAGTGGGTTGCAAGCTTACCGAACAAACTGAATGTAGAAGATGTTATTGGAAACATGGGGATTTGCGCCCTGCATTGGCCAAAAGATGTTCCTACAACTAAGATCCCCTCCTCTCGGCATTATGTTCCAGCTGTGCCCCCATCTGTGTTTCCTAATGTTCCCTCATCTTGTGTTCCCACTTCTACCTCCACTACTCCACGCCGCAGAAAAATGTCTACACAAGAGGCCTGCGCAGTGGATATCGATGAAATGAGTGAGTTTCTCGAACTTGACTCACTAAAATCTGAGAGCTTCCATGACCTGTTAAGTCGCAAACTAAAAGACCTGGGTTTTTTGGCAACGAGTACTAAACAACCGAACAATTACATTTTCCTTAGCCATGAGAGAACCGGTCCAATACCAGAGTTTTCTGTTCATTTCAAATTATAACTATTATAAGCAAAGTTGAGAGTGAGACGTTAATTTTAGACTATGAAGCATACTGCAGTGTGAAGAGGATTTTTCACCAGTTTATAAAGAAAATTAAGTCATGGAGTCAACTTGATGAAGTTCTTCGCTTTGTGATGGCTTATTTATGCATCGGATCAGTATGATGACAAGAAGACTGCACTCATCAAAAGATCTGTAACACTAACAAATACCCCAAAGAACAGTCGCATCTACACGCACCAGGATCTCCTTCTTGCATTCACTTGGTTATTCTTTTGAAGCGGTTCTGCCTCCAGTTGCAAAGCGAAAACATCCAAAGAGGAAGATTGCTAAACTGACGTCAAAATCACAATAAATCCCTGGAGTAATTATTATAATGCCTGCATCCACATTACAGACTACATGTATTCGTGAGTACAAAATAACATTTAGTTCATTGTTATTGTTGTCAGTGCTATTGATGTTGTACAGTTTGTCTTTTTTCTTTCTCCCATTCATGTTCATTTTTGTTTGGTATAGGGTGAAGGTGGTGGTAAAGGCAATGACTGAATGAGGATAGGGAGTTATTTAAGTGTGTGTCTGAAAGATTGCTATTAACTTCCCCTGGTATACACTGCATTATAATGACGGCTTTTATCTGGTGCCATTCTATGCAGGCTATCAGAATTAAACCACGAATACTGTTCAAATGAGGTTCTGTTTCTTAAACAACACAGAAATTTTCATTCACTCAAATTCCACATCACACTAGATCTAGAATTAAAAAATGAATCTACATCAGTACATGCACAGTTGTGTTATTGAACCATGCTTCATCGCTTGGTCAATTTGTCAGTTTTATGAATCATATGATTTTATGTAATTTTTTTTAAACTGAACCAAGCATCGTTGGTCCTGCACGTAGTATTTGGTAATGAAGGTATTTTGTGTGTTTAATTTTTTCACTTATCATAATTTTAAAAACATTTTTGTGTGTTCTAAGTAATGCCGAAAACGCGATAGTTTGTTAGAACACATTTCTCATTACTAGTATCTGAGCTAGCCCATGTGGACCTCTGTTCTAGTAATACATGTAGTACTAAACGTATTATTTAATTAATGCTAGTCAGTCTCTCTGCGGCGAGACGGCCCACTACATGTCTGACCTACATTCGGCTGACCGGTGTGGCATCCTGGAATATCCCCCATCCTATTTTAACCCCCCTGATAATCTAGGATATCCTAGAACATCCCCCTCTATTCTAAAGTATCCCCCAGCTCGATTTCACTTTCTTTAGCAGTGGTTCTTAACCCTTTTCAGGCAATTGCCCCACAGACTCCAAATTTTATTTCATCGCCCACTTTTTCCCCTGTTTCCCGGGGAAAAAAGACAACAAACATGTCGATAATACAATATAGAGCAGAAACCATTCTTTGTCAAATGCTCTAAACAAAAAAAAAAACTCTTTTCTGTTCATCAAACCCATCTAAGCATGATGTAGAAGTCGTCAACGACTGTTATGTATCTGCCCCCAAATTGCTCTTCATTCTGGTTCCCCTAAACTTCCATATCGCCCCCATTCCTCTTTTTCGCCCACTTGTCGCCATTTTCTTCGTTTCCTCCCCTCCCCTTCCCCCTGGAAATGAGAATCACGTCACCAGGGGGCTGATATCGCCCACGTTGAGAATCACTGTTCTAAAGTTTTACTGACATCACTGGCGGGGTTGCAGACATTCAAGGTCAGTAAGTCACACTGCCTATCCCATGAGTGAAGGCTGACAAAATGCAGTATGTGCATTGTAACATAGTAGGGAAAAACAATTGTTGCGGCGTGGACTAAAGCTATATTAATCCAGCACCCCCTTTCACATTTGCTATTGTGTCCTGCTGCATTGACAGAAGTACTTAGAGGAAATGAGGCGGGTGTGATTGGGAGAAGGAGGACGCACAAGAGTTTTATGCTATCATTACATATTGGAACGATAGACTTCCAAGGAGGGGAAAAAGGTGGTGTGACCCGTAGAAAGGGAAGGCAGTCTCAGATGAGGCTGAAAGATGGAACATTTTTAAGGATTAAAACCAGGATGCAATTCCTTGTAATCCATAATAACTTTTTTAAAGGATCTCTTACTCAGAGCACGCTAAGTCTGTAAAAAGTGTTGGATCTGGAAGGCAAAAAAATTTGGGACTAGATCTATCTGGGTACACTTGAATGGGATGGGTTGCTTGTCACTTAACAGATCTTCACCTCGTCTTATATTATATGTGTATCCCCGAATGGTCCAAGAATCTGGATTTTTTTCCCCGACTGTCTCGAATCTACATTGCCTTTGAAGGTTAATTGAATCTATTCTTAGCATTGCGCCCCTGAGTAGGAAGTTTTGTCCATGAGACCCGAAAACAGTACAGTCTGTAGGTTTTGATGACTATTTCTCATGTAAACTAGAAACAGATTCTTCCTGTTGATGCTGCCATTTGCTCGGCTTTGGTGACAGACTACTTGCACCATACATTAGAGGATTGATAACAAAGGAGACTGGGGACGTTGAGCCAATCACATCTTCGAACTTGGGCAGCCAGTCCTTGGAGCTGTTGAGAATATTTCTGAGATGGATGTGTGACTAAATGCAATGGAGAGGGGACAAGTCGGCTGGCTTCTCCAAATGGCAGCTCTCAGAACTGACGACAGTGATAGACTTTCCTGAAGCTGGTGGTGTAATCTTCAGTAACATCCTCCACAATGTTGCTTCGAAGGGGGAAATTCTATCAAAGTTTGCAAATCCCTCATCAGCGTTACTGCTGTGTCACCATGCTTGACGTGCAATAATTAGTTCTTTAACACTCCTCTTGTCCCGTTAAGTCAACAACTTGCTACCAAAGAGTTTATGTAACCTCTTTGCTTGCTACCGGCTGTGCTGTACAGACAGTATTTTCCATGAGCTAGTCCCTCAAAAACTTGGAAATTACACCTAAGGTGCTTTATCACAGGATACATATTTCTGTCGAAGCATAGCCTACTATAAGATGAGAACTTTAAGATCAAAGTGGCCGCTTAAAATTATATCAAGACTTCATTTTGTGCCAGCTTCGATTCGGTATTGTCAATTTTAGCACGCTGGTGCATTGTCCGTTCCTTTTTCTCCTCACAATAAAGAATGGGTGCCCTGGTTGTCTGTTGATACTGAGTACAATGTACTTTATTCTCATTGCTCCATACACAGACCACCCCTGAAATTTAATCTCTTTAATTACTACCACTGCTAAAAGCTCCAGAAAAGGGTGTGGTTGATGGACTGGAAGAGAAAGATTTATGCCCCTAGTCCAATTCTAAGGGTCGGCATAAAACGCATGTTAAGTCATACATTGTAAATGTGTATTTTTTGTACGTGTGGCAGAGAAAGATTGTATAAAAAATAGAAACGCACACGAAGAAAAGGGGGGAAAAGGCTGCCCAAAGACACACACAAAAAAAAGCTGGGGGATAATTTGTAACTGGGGGATAAAATAGGATGCCTTGTACCCATTGGCAAGTATCCCCCATCCTATTTTAACCCCGGGGGATAAACTGTTATAGAGGGGGATGTTCTAGAATATCCGGGGGGATAAACCAGAATATTCCAGAATATCCGGGGGTTATTCTAGGATATCCTAGAGTATCCGGGGGATATTTTGAAATATCAGGGGGGATAGATTTTGGGGGGGATAATCTGGGATACCACACCGGCCTGTAGTGAGAACGCCTCGTGCCCAGCCCATGGGGCAGAAATTGGTGCCATAGGCAGCCAGCCAAGATCGCCAAATACAAAAGGACGGCATCAGTTTGTTAGAAGCAATTTGGCAGTGGAAACTGATTGACATTAATGTACTGGTTCAGATTTACCCGGATGCCCTTGTCAATTTTCAGTTTCAAGGTCACGGCTGAAAGTCAAAGGTCAAAAGGTCAAATTTCAAAGACGTATTTAAATTCCTTCATTTTGGTCAATTCTTTCTGAATCTGTAGACATTCTATATTAAATCTTCATAATAAGCGTGAAAAATTATTTTTAAGATTGGTTTTCATTGAGCTTATAATAAATAAGGAAATATTTTCTTTTACAGCACATTGTGAAAATCTGTACTTGAAGTCCCAGGCAATGACACAGAATAAATTAATGTCACGAAGATGCGCACACAATGCCAAGTGGAACGCCTAGTTACACAAACTGCACGTATTAAATTATCCACACAGATGTACATGTAGATGTACTGTATATAATGTAATATTATACTTCTTTTCATGAAACAAGAACAGCCTTATTCAGGAATAATTTTTTTTTTCAACGTACCTTTCCGAAATTTTGCATGTGACATGACACAGTGTGGTCAAAACAGGATAGTGAATTTTAGTACTATTTTTCCAACACGCCCAAGTAGGCCATTTACAGGCTACAGGTTGGATATCTAGGTCTGTCTTTCTGATTGAAAATGTGGGAAATTTACAGCATAGGTTTACATTGTTCATTTTGGGTGCGCAGCAGTGCTCACTCCGTTTGGATGTAGATGATATTTCGTGTTTAAACTCGTGCAATTTGGGGAATATATTACAATGTACTTTACTAACTGAGATACCCGGCGTTGCTTGCGATAAATCTCTTTATTAGTTTCAGTTACGGATAGTTATAATAGTTCATAATAATTATTATGATATGATTTGCTTCACCCTTTAGAGTTTTTGGTGTTGCTGTCTCTGTCTGTTTGCTTGTTTTTTGGTCATGTATTATTGTATTCCCTTTGCATGTCAATGCTTATGCACTCCGTTAGCGTCTGAGGCAAAGATTGCCATGCAATGGCAATGATTTTCAGATCGGCAGGAAGCAATGACGTCATGGGCCCATGCATTCGTGGAAAAGACAGGATCGGGGGGCGAAATCAGCAAACTCGGGAAAAATACTTGTCCATCATTTCAAGTCTGCAAATCTGAAACAGAGCCTTCGGCAGATCGAAAGGAAGCCACTTTCATTCAAAAGCTGACGCAAATTCGAGCCGTAAGAGAGGCTGTAGACCTTGTTACACTAAAAATAAAAAATGTGCCCCCACAAATCCTTCTTTTCCTTTGTAAACAGTTGATGTCGAGCTTGGCTCAGCCCATTGGCATCAGATTCGCAATACAAAATTAATGCAGGGCAACATTTACATCGTCACTAGGCACTGAATAGTTCATGACAGAAAAACACATTTAAACAATTCCATGCCTATCATAACATTGCAGACATATTTGCCCATATCCGAAAAGGAACAAGTTGTACCACAACCTATGAAGACTGTCTTGGAAACACATCTACATTCAGAGACATGCATTATTCTGTCCACATCTGGTAATGAGTAGTGTTTTTGTTCTTGAGCGGAACCAAGTGCCATCCACACTTCTTCCACGGTTTATGAAATGAAATGGATGAAAACCACAGTGACATCTGTATCAGTTGTTTCCACAATGATTCTGCGATAACTACTCTCAGCTGTATGGACTGCGAGGAGAGCTACCTGCTTCTTCATGGTTACTCTGCAACATATCGACCAAACGCTGGTCGTATCTTTAGATCCTCCACCAATGATGATGAGCTCCACATCCCCGCTTTATGATTTTGCTGTGACTTGGCTATAAAAAGTGCTAGTTCTTCCTCTTTCTCATCTAAAGTGACATACTGTGTGCATGACTCCGGCAGTTGGATGTTAGGAGCTTTCTGGTGCCTCCCCTTTTACGTGCCCTCCTGCTAAAGACTTTGATTGAAGTTTTTACCAAAGAATCTGTCAAATACCACATTTAGACGGGTCATTGTGTCAAGGAAATATGGGAAGTGCAGATGTGCTGAAAACTTTAGCACAAAGGTCAGATGTTGTGCCATTCTTGGGTTCCCAGTAAAGTAATGGTTTGAATAAGAGCACGCCGGTCATCAGTGTGGCACGCCTGGAATGGGAGAGTATTAAGGGACACTGTTTTAATAAAAGATGTGTGCGTTCTGCTCTTTGTTTTCAAATTAATGTACCAGTTGGGTCACATGACGGCTCATGGCATAGGACACTAATTTGTCATATCAATCTGACGACCAGAATGGAGACCATTGAGCAGCCTCAGGGTGGGATTCCCATCTGCTTTCATGACTGTTTGAAAACTGTCTCTCTTTATGATGGTGAACTTGAACAAAGAGAAAGATGCTAACGTTTTCGAAATGTTTCATCTTATTAGTGTAAAATTTATTAAGTTACTGGTGAAGATGGTAAAGGTAAACTTCATATTCGGTGAGAGTCCACTTGCCCATGGTAACTTCGGTAATGACTTTCGAGTGCGTGAACTGGTGGAGCTAGCGTCCACTGCCCGTACTTGACAAAAACTAGAACTTCAAATAAACTTCTGGCGCCCTTCATCCGTTTGGTCTGACATGCCTATGAAGGTCACAGAATTTTTCTGCTTCCGGTGGACAGATAACGCAGTGATGAACCATTTCTCTCGCAATGATGATATACCATACAATGTGGAGGTTTGAGGCATTATATCACTACGCTTTCTCTCGTGCAGTTGCCGAAATGTGTGCCCTGAAGTAAAAGCGCATTAGAATCTTTATGTGACCTATCATGTGTAGATCTAACTAGAAAAATCAGGATGTGTGAAAGCATGCAGACTTTGCAGAAATGCCATTCATTTCTAATATTGAAGTTCTCGTCTCTGTTCGTCTACCCTCCACAGTTATCTTTCCTATCCTTCGCGACTTAACCTGAACAGAAAAGGACTTGAGACTGTTCATCCTGACGTAATACAATATCTAAAGTTTGTGACAAAGTCATTAAAATTTTTCTTTGTCATTAAAATTTTCCTTGGAATGACAGCAATTAGATCCATTCTGAATAAAAACAAATAATACAAAACTACCTGATTATTAGACAATATTATTTTACTACTCTGAAAGCAAACATGTCGCATGGATTGAATATGTCCGATGTTGCAAGAACGCTGACAGTGAAACAAATCTCTTAGCATGACCAAATCCATGACGTGCAATTCGGTAGGAGTTTCTTCGAAAAAGTAATACAGTGGATCAACCGGTCTCCCATACTTTTTTCTTTTTTACCACTCCCCACAGACTAATAAATTAACCAGACTGGAAACACGAGCTTCGGGCTGTGTCGTTTTGTACGGAATTTCCCGAGCGGCGGCCGTATAACCAACATGGCCGCCGCTCGGGAAATTCCGATTCTAGTTCTATCTGCAGTAGAAATTTCTTTTTATTTGTCAAAATTGGTTGTACATGTATTAATTTCTTGGTGTGGAACCAAACTTCCGCGTTCAGTAGGCGCGTCAAAATGGTGTCATTCAAAATTGTAGCTATGTTGAAGCGTCGGTCGTTACCGTAAACCTAATGTGGCGGATGGTTCATGACGTTTCGCTGTTTTGTGACGTCACACAATGGGATCATCCAGTCTGGGTATTTTATTAGTCTGTGCCACTCCCTGGCGGGCTGAGAGGCCCGATTACCATTTTAAAGCGTTCATTCACAAAATCTACATTGTATCTAAGAGATTTATATTTTGGATGAAAATGGGGATTGTTACTGTTGAAAGATGCAAGGTGATAAACTGTAATTATATGATTTATGAAGGAAAGTGATTTTTTTTTTTGCTTAAGGGTGTATGTTATGGAGTATTCAGCTGTGCTAGAAGGGAAATTGTAGGCAACCCAACTGATAGCAATTAATTCAACTGCAGTGTGATACACCAGTAAATTTAATAAGTTGATGTGACAGGCAATTTCGTTCTTTTTTTTCTTTTATAGAAATGTCACAAACTGTGATGGCTCTGGCGTAAGACGGAAATAACCAGGCCACACTATAACACCTCTATACTCAGTAAACTGTCCGTAATGGTTCCTAGTGATATTCTGAAATATCTAAATTTTCAATGGGTGATATTTCCTGTCAAACAGACTTGACGACAGCAACGGAAGCAAGGATGCGGCGTGTAATTGCCACCAATTACGATAGCCCGCCCACCTGATAACATTTCCCCCCAAGAATTCCCCAAATCAAAGGATGGTTACCGAATAGAGTTGCCGCACAGGTGTCAGGTGAAGTAATAAATCGCTCAGGTTTTCACCTCTTGGGATGCGAAGCGGCACCTTTGCGGTGCAACAGTTCAAGCTATTGTGTGCATGGGAAAAGTATGGGGCTCCATTTGTACCACATTGAAATTATGCAAAATAATGAACTTTTAGTTCTCAACATTTTTCCCTATCGATTCATGCTGGATGCCCGCTTCTAACATTCCGATGCCGTCCTTTGTATTTAGAGACGACTTTTCAATCTTGGCTGGCTGCCTACAGCCCATGGGACAGAAGTTGGTGCCAGCGGTCTGGGCCGGTGTGACATCCTGGAATATCCCTCATCCTATTTTAACCCCCCTGATAATCTAGGATATCCTAGAACATCCCCCTCTAGTCTAAAGTATCCCCCAGCTCGATTTCATTTTCTTTAGCAGTGGTTCTCAATCTTTTTCATGCGATCGCCCCTTAGATTCCAAATTTTCGTTCATCGCCCACTTCCTCCCCCCTAGTATCTCCCGGAAAAAAAAGACAACCAGCATGCTGATGATTCATTATAAAGCAGAAACCATTCTTTATCAATGTGCTAAAAAACTACAACAAAACAACCCATTTCTGTTCATCAAATCCATCTAAGCTGTTGAATAAGTCAATGTCTGACAATTGACATGTATTTGTCCCCAAATTGCTCTTCATTGCTGGTTCCCCTCAACTCCCGTATCGCCCCCCCCCCCATTCCTCGTTTTCGCCCCCTTGTCGCCCTTTTCTTCGTTTCTTCCCCCTCCCCACCCCTGGAAATCAGAATCACCTCCCCAGGGGGCTGATATCGCCCACGAGGAGAACCACTGTTCTATTGGTTTACTGACATCAACGGCGAGGTTGCAGACATTCAAGGTCAGTAGGCCATTTTGCCTATCCCATGAGAGAAGGCTGACAAAATGCATTATGTACATTATAAGATAGTAGGGAAAAACAGTTGTTGAGGCGTGGACTAAAGCTATATTAATCCAGCAGGCCCTTTCACATTTGATGATTGTGTCCTACTGTATTGAAAGAAATACTTCGAGAAAATGAGGCGGGGGTGATAGGGAGAAGGAGGACGCACAAGAGTTTTATGCTATCATTATGTAATGGAATGATAGACTTCCAAGGAGGGAAAAAGTTGGTGTGACCCTTAGAAAGGAAAGATAGTCTCAGATGAGGCTGGAAGATGGAAAAATTTAAACGATCAAACCAGGATGCAATTCTCTGTAACCCAGAATAACTTTTTTAAAAGATCTCTTGCTCAGAAAAAGTCTGTAAAAAGGGTTGGATCTGGAAGGCAAAACAATTTGGGACTGTATGGGTACACTTGAATGGGATCAGCTGCTTGTCACTGAACAGATCTTCACCTCCACTTATATGTATACCCCTGCCGTGAATGGTTAAAAAATCTGCTGTTGTTGTTGTTGTTGTTTTTCCGTCTGTCTCGAATCTGCATTGTCTTTGAACGTTGTTTGATTGAATTGATGGTGGAATGCATTCTTGACATTGCGACCCTGATTAGGAAGTTTTGTCCATGAGATCCCAGAACAGGACAGTCTGTAGGTTTTGATGACTATTTCTCATGTAAACTAGAAACAGACTCTCCCTGTTGATGATGCTATTTGCTCGGCTTTGGTGACTGACTACTTGCAACATACATGTAGTAGAGGATTGATAACACAGGAGACTGGGGTGTCACAAATCCCAGACTGGGATATGTAATAATTATAACAAGACAACAATCACGAACGAACAAGTATAACACTTAACAGAACAAGCCATCAGACTCACACATTTATTAACCTAAATATAAAGATAAGGATAACAGTGCAATTACATACATACATTATATTATTCAAGTTACTGCCGTCCAACGGCCTTATTCCCACATGCACTCTTCCTCGGGTCCACAACCCGGTAGTTACTTTCTAAAGACACTTCGGTCTCAGCTTCTCCTCTCCATGTCTTAATAGCACATTAATATTTCACTGGCACCGCAGTCTCCCAATAGCCCCTTCCTATTGCCATAACACATTAGCATTCCAATAGCACATCAACATGGCAATAGCACATTAGCATTTCAATAGCACATCAACATGGCAATAGCACATTAGCATTTCAATAGCACATCAACATGGCAATAGCACATTAGCATTTCAATAGCACATTCACGATCACATATACGTCCCTGTCGGTGGCCAGACTGCCACGACTCATGTGCCTCTACTGTCCTGCACCGACAGCTTCCTTCCTGGCCTATGTGTGGCCTCCGGCCCTATGCTGGCCTATCCCCTGTGCTCACCGTAGGCGGCCGACCCCGGCACCTACAAGAATAACATTACATTGGTATAATACCATACCGCTTCTATTCACTTCACCCCGCCTTACAACTCATGAAGCGTACACACAATAGTTCACATTTCACTCACCAAACATCTTACGGTAACACACCTCCACCGTAGTACACAATACTCACTCTCGCTACAAATCCATGAACTCAACTTACATCTATCGCTCATGGCGCACATTGCTATATACAGTATCAAGGACTTCCACATTCCTCACATATACTTATTTACATCATGGTAATAGACGAATATAATACATCAATCATAATTATCAATCATCGTTCCACCTACCAGTCATCACTGGAAAAAACACTACTCCCAAGTCTTCCGACTGCTCTCCTCATGTTCGCCCTCTGGGGCTTTCTCCTGCGTCCGCTCTCAAGGACGTCTTAGTGTGCAGTGATAGTAATACAGCGCTCTCGCCTCATTCAGACCCCCACCACTCACAACATGCACGCTTTCCCTTAGCCCGTGGGTTAACCCTCTTCTCGTAACTACTGATCCTCGCTCACTCGCTCGTGACATCATCCCCCACCCCAAAAAAATTAATGCAATTAATTTCAAATCGCATCAAGATGACTGTCAACGAGTGAGCGTGAGCAATACTTACATAAAAATGACCTACCAATGCCCCTAGCACATAAAATACCGGAATCAGGGGAAAATATGGGGATCAATATGCCCTGCACTATGCATATATGTATCACATCATCAATAGCTAACTAAACACAATACCTAATACAGAATCAAAAACCAATCAACCTATCAACCATTCTTCATATCATATTTATAATGTCAATATTTTAAAGTCGACGACTCGTTCAGACAGATCCTGTCAATGTTCCTGTCCTCCGATGTATAAGCTCCTGAACTCTTCCCCTAGGCTCGACTAAGGTAGTCGGCGATATGATTGCTGGTTCCTGGAATTGGTTGAATAACGAAGGTATACGGCTGCAAAGCCAATGCCCATCTAGACAAGCGTGGGCTGGACGAACGATTCTTCGACAAAAACGTTAGTGGCTTGTGGTCTGTCTGGATACAAAATTCTCGTCCCATGAGATAACGTCCTAATTTCTGGACGGACCACACAATGGCAAGACACTCCCGCTCTATCACAGAATACTTTCTTTCTCTCTGCAATAACTTCCTACTGACATAACATACAGGATGGAAACATTCGTTCTTCTCCTGTAGAAGACAAGCGCCGACACCAGAGTCCGACGCATCCGTTCTGAGGATAAAATTAGATCGAAAATCGGGTAATATCAGAATGGGTGACGATGATAATGCTGTCACCAAATTATCAAATGCTGTCTGACATTCAGACGTCCACTGGACCTCATCGGGTTGTCCCTTCTTAGTAAGGTCAGTAAGAGAAGATGACATGGAGGAAAAATTTGGAATGAACTTTCTGTAATAATTTAAAATTCCCACTAAGCTTCTGACTTGTTTCTTTGTTTTAGGGATTTGCAACCCTACTAATTTGTCAATTTTTGTTACTTCAGGTCTCTGAACACCTCTACCCACGATATGTCCTAAGAATACTATCTCTGGACATGCCAAATCCATCTTTGCGGGTTTAGCAGTTAACCCAAAATGACGCAATCGTTTAAAAATTACTGTTAGTGTCTGAATATGATCAGACCATGTCGACGTATGACATGCTATATCGTCAAAGAATGACACGACATTAGGTATGTCCTTCAATACCAGTCTCATCAATCGTGCAAACGTCGCTGGCGCGTTTACCAACCCAAATGGCATGACCTTAAATTGGAATAATCCAATGGGCGTTTGGAACGCCGTGTATTGTTTAGACTCCTCAGTAAGAGGGATTTCCCAATAACCTTTCGTTAAATCTATCTTGGAAAACCACGTGGACCCGGCCAATGAAGCTATTAGTTCCTCCTGAAACGGAATAGGCTCCCTATCGCCTACCGTAATAGTGTTCAATCTTCGAAAATCAATACAGAACCGCACCGATCCATCAAGTTTTTTCACGAGGACGATGGGTGATGAATACGGCGATGTTGATGGTTCTATCACATCTAACTTCAACATTGACTCAACTTCCTTTATAACTCTATCTCTCGAAGAAAAAGGCAGCGGATAAGGTCTAAGAGATACTGGCCTATCCGAAGTCAACTTTATTTGGTGCTGGATCACTGTAGTGCGACCCGGCAAATCCGTAATAACATCCGGGAATGACGCTAACAGGGTCTTAAGTTCCCTACTCATTGAACTCGTAAGGTCAGGGTTAAATTTTACGTCCCTGTAACCTTGTGTCGGAGTTAACTCCGGCAATTGAATTTGTATCTCTTCCTGCGCCTCGGTGTCGCTTACGTCACTGTCTAACTGGTCTACGACCCCCGTACAAGCAATAGAGAAGACAGTCTCCTCTGGTTTTGTCTGTGCACACAGATACTGTGGTCTCTCATAAAATCGCTGTAGCATATTAACATGGAAAACCTTACTCGATCCATCAATGTGGATAGCGTAATCTACCTTTGAAACAACTCGCTCAATAACATAAGGACCTTTCCATGTCATCAATAACTTATTATGGTCCGTAGGTAATAACAATAGGACCTTGTCTCCTGGCTTAAAAATTCTCAGTTTGGAACCTCTATCTTTATAGTCTTTTGCTCTTTTCGAAGCGATACTAGAAGCTTCTTCTGCTATACGCGCTGAAGATAATCTTTCTCTTAAATCAACAAGGTCTATCGAAACCTTTTTAACCGGTTCCGAAACCGTGGGGATCTTTTGAAGAGGAGCCTGGGGTGTACGACCCCTATGCGTCGTCTTTTGGCACGCACTGCACTGCTTACAATATAATCGTACATCTCTGTCGATGGATGGCCAGTAAAAATTCCTAAGAACCCTTTCTTTGGTTCTAGCTATACCCATATGACCCGCTAATGGGACATCATGTGCCAAATGCAATACTGTTGCGATTAGCAACGCTGGCACAACGACCTGCTTTAAAATGGAAGTCACCGTTACATACTTAGGGAACAGAATGCCCGCCTGAATAACAAAGGAAGACGACCCGTTCTTATATTTCCTCGTTTTCTCCGTTCGCGCCTCCTCAAAACATGGACTCAATGATGGATCCTCGCTCTGCAATCTCGCCAAGCGCTCTGGCGTGACATCTAGGTTGACCGCTGGCGTTGCCAAAGGTCTAATCTTACTCCCATCACGTACCTGTCGACGTGTCTCGACTGCGGCACAAAAGTCAATACCTTTTGATTGTGACCATGCCTGCACATTCTCCTCGGAAGGGGAAACTACCCGCGATACATTACCAATGATGGGCTGGGCGCCTGGAAAACAACCAACGACTGCTTCGACTTCCCCGCTAAGGAAAGGTGTATCTATCACTATTCTTGCCATAAGTAATTTCTCAATGGCCCCTGAAAATTGGATGCACGGGACAGTCTCACCTGTAAGCTGTGAATCCCGAATGCAATCCCTATGCACTCCCACAACGGTAGATCCTGTATCTCGTAAAACCGAGACCGGTTCGTCCCCAACAAACCCCGGATAAACCCTAAGACCACCTCCTGTATGACATGAATTTATAACGGGGATCTTTCTCCCACAAGGTAAAACACCGGAAGATAATAACTTCTCACAACTGGGACACTTAGAATACTGTCCGCCTCCGTTGTCCGATGTAACACACGCGGCCGCATGATGAAATCTATTAGGGGAACATGGACTGGCGCCACTGCGATTGTCATCCACGTTCGCCGCTATCCTACCTGCAGGACAATTTACCCCGATATGACCTGCTCTTCCGCAGTTCCAACAATTCGCGGTCCTACAATCCCGCGAAAAATGACCTACGCGTCCGCAAGTCCAACACTCCGCTCCCTGTGCTCCGCTAGCCCTGGGTCCCCGTGACCCATCGCGACTGGAACTAAAGTCCCTATGCCGTCGGTCATCGGCAAAGGTCACAAATCGCCCTCGGCCATTACCGCGACCTAGCCCTCCTGCTCGGTCAAACTTACCGGATCCATATGCAGGTGATTGGTGATACCCCCTACGTTGCCCCTGGGCTTGCCCATTATAGGCACCACGCTGACGCGACCTGTCTTTATGTCCTGCCGGCGACCCCTCAACCACGGCGACGTAACCAGCATCCTGTACGTACGCCCTCGCGACTGGTTTGGACGGGTGTGCCGTACGGTATGCTTCCGCAAACTTAGACGCCTCCTGCACCGTCGCGGGTTCGTTTTCTTTCAGAAAAGCCACCAGATCTTTATGGCACGACGCGTACAGCTGGTCACGGATCATTAGGTCTTTCAATTTAGCAAAATCCGCGCCCACATGCGCCAAGTCCACCCAGTTCGTGAAATATTCTGCTAGTCTCGCGACGAAGGCAGCAAAGTCCTCCCTGGTATCCGCACGTGCTCGCCTAAACTGCTCCCGGAAATATTCCTCCGTACGCGCAAATCGGCGAAGCAGCAAAGACTTCAGCTTATCGTAATCATGTACGTCTTCGCGCTGTAGCTCTTTAAAGTAGGTTAACGCTCGCCCCTGCAATAATGACGCCAGGTATGTGGACCATAATTGTTTATTCTCCCCCCATTGCAGTTGTGCGTTCAGTTCGAACCTGTAAAGGAAGGCGTCTATGTCGTCCTTCCGGTCGTCGAACGTAGGCAGCTTAATTCTAACACCACTTTTGTTTTGCCCCTGCCGCTCAACTGTTTCCGTTGGCGCATTTTTCTTGAGTTCTAATTCGGCGATTCTTATTCGCGCCTCTCTCTCCTGTTGCTGAGCTTCTAACTCCTTTAACTTAAACTCCCTTTCCTGTTCCTTAACCTTAGCCTCTCTTTCCTGCTCCTTATCCTTAGCCTCTCTTTCCTGTTGCTTAAACTCCCTTTCCTGCTCCTGAGCCTCTTTTTCTCGCTCTCTATCTTTAGCACGCTCATCGCGCAACTCCGCCTGCTGCTCTTTAATCCAGCTGCGCAGCTCCTCTCCCTCAAGGCCAAGTTCCGTACCTACCTTCATGAGCTCACGGAGATCCGCCATTTCACAGATTTATGGTTATGGTATGTATTATGAAAAAGACCAACCTGTCGGTATGATCACTAACGACACGACCAGAGACCTGAGATCACACCAGATATAACAACACCCAATTGTCTCAAATACAATTCAGAAATTTACCTACTGAACATTTTATAGCATATTCTCTCTAACTAATTCTATGTTCATAAAATGTATAGCACTATTAATAATAAAAGAGAATAGAAACGACAAGAATGAAGAACTTCAGAAGAAGGACCACAAGGACATCGAGGAACAACGAACCAGACTAGGACAAAGACCTAAAAAAGAAAATATAATGGAAAAAAAATGCAACCTAACTACGCCGATTACACTACAAGGTACGAACAAGAACAGAGTCTGAAAAAAAAGAACGTATCTACAGATAGGTAAGAGAGGGACAAGAGAAACGTCTTCCTAAAACAACGAGGAAGATGGAACGCCACAATCTAAACAAAAATACAGGTCCCTATAGAACTGTTCACTGTGATGAACGAAGTTCCAAATTTAGCCCACCTCCCGAAGAGGATAAACTACGCTCACCACAGCAAACCCGCGCCACCGCCCGTACAATCAATTACAACAGCCCCCAATCCAGGGTACAAAATTTCAGTTTCACTTAACTTTCTACTAGACTTAAGTTCCTCCCCTTCCTCGGAGCTCTGGCTGCTTGACCTCTACAGGCTGGCACACACACTCTGAAGAAATTTAAGTACACATTATTAATACATATTCATCAAAATACATGCATCAATACATATTCATAAAAACACATAAATCATACCATCATGAAATTTCCATTCATCCCACGAACAAAGACAGCACAAATTCCTACCACAAGATAAGTACTACGTGGACAAAAACTAAAGTAACAAATGCCCACTGACAAATACCTACTAACTAAATATTACGGAAATGGACGAGCCCCCAGTGTCACAACGGACGAGCCCCCAGTGTCACAACGGACGAGCCCCCAGTTTCACAAATCCCAGACTGGGATATGTAATAATTATAACAAGACAACAATCGCGAACGAACAAGTATAACACTTAACAGAACAACCCATCAGACTCACACATTTATTAACCTAAATATAAAGATAAGGATAACAGTGCAATTACATACATACATTATATTATTCAAGTTACTGCCGTCCAACGGCCTTATTCCCACATGCACTCTTCCTCGGGTCCACAACCCGGTAGTTACTTTCTAAAGACACTTCGGTCTCAGCTTCTCCTCTCCATGTCTTAATAGCACATTAATATTTCACTGGCACCGCAGTCTCCCAATAGCCCCTTCCTATTGCCATAACACATTAGCATTCCAATAGCACATCAACATGGCAATAGCACATTAGCATTTCAATAGCACATCAACATGGCAATAGCACATTAGCATTTCAATAGCACATCAACATGGCAATAGCACATTAGCATTTCAATAGCACATTCACGATCACATATACGTCCCTGTCGGTGGCCAGACTGCCACGACTCATGTGCCTCTACTGTCCTGCACCGACAGCTTCCTTCCTGGCCTATGTGTGGCCTCCGGCCCTATGCTGGCCTATCCCCTGTGCTCACCGTAGGCGGCCGACCCCGGCACCTACAAGAATAACATTACATTGGTATAATACCATACCGCTTCTATTCACTTCACCCCTCCTTACAATAGTTCACATTTCACTCACCAAACATCTTACGGTAACACACCTCCACCGTAGTACACAATACTCACTCTCGCTACAAATCCATGAACTCAACTTACATCTATCGCTCATGGCGCACATTGCTATATACAGTATCAAGGACTTCCACATTCCTCACATATACTTATTTACATCATGGTAATAGACGAATATAATACATCAATCATAATTATCAATCATCGTTCCACCTACCAGTCATCACTGGAAAAAACACTACTCCCAAGTCTTCCGACTGCTCTCCTTATGTTCGCCCTCTGGGGCTTTCTCCTGCGTCCGCTCTCAAGGACGTCTTAGTGTGCAGTGATAGTAATACAGCGCTCTCGCCTCATTCAGACCCCCACCACTCACAACATGCACGCTTTCCCTTACCCCGTGGGTTAACCCTCTTCTCGTAACTACTGATCCTCGCTCACTCGCTCGTGACATGGGGACGCTGGGCCAATTACATCTTGGCACTTCTGTTGATACTGAATGTACTTTATTTTCATTGCTCCATACACAGACCACCGCTGAAATTTAATCTCTTTAATGACTACTACTGCTAAAAGCTCCAGAAAAGGATATGATGAGTGGACGGGAGGAGAAAGATTTATGCCCCCAGTTTATGCCAGGCTATTTCCTGTCTAATGTTAAATTGTCAAGCAATTGGAGGGGTCGGCTTTAAACGCATGTTAAGTCACAAGTCACACTTTATATTATACTAGCTGAGTTACCCGGCCCTGCCCGGGAGAAATATCTTCATTACTTATAATGTACTAGATCTAGTACACAAAGCAAAGTTCCTTCCACAGACAAAAAAAAATAAAAAATGACAGAATCAGTATCGACTCGGATTCCGAGCCTACTCTGGACTGGAGTTTGTTTACCCTTTTTCGGTAAAGTTTACGGGCGATCCATGTTTTCCGTTAATCCACAATTTGCTTCCTTCGGCGAATGAACGATGAAGGAAACTGCGTCACGGTACTAAAAATAGATCATAATAGCGTGTCCCTGTTCTAAAAACTTGGAGTAGGAAGGGTTTACCGTCGACGTGTGTAAAATTTGAAGCATGTGGGCTAAGTATTAACGGAGGAGTAGGCTAACATAGCCTTCAAAGTTCACTTTTATAATAATAGATTTGCACTTTCGCTCTCTTTCAGTTTCAACTTCAAAACAAACATAATGCGCATGCGCAGCTTCAATGAAACCTTAAAATGCCGAACCATGACTCGAAATAGATCTAAATGA
Organism: Onchidella celtica; assembly: GCA_963931925.1. NCBI lineage: Eukaryota > Metazoa > Mollusca > Gastropoda > Systellommatophora > Onchidiidae > Onchidella > Onchidella celtica. The sequence continues at coordinate 43,661,498 of OZ007580.1, forward strand.
TGCGGAAACAATGAAAAATGAAACGTAGAAGCCCATGTTAATTTCGCATTGATAATATGCTGTTGTGCAAAGTTTGAAGCCTGAGTATGATGCGGTTCCTGAGCCTTAAGTGACCAAAGTTTCGAGTTACCAAAATATATATATATAGATATAGATGTGTGTTTTGTGTGTATATGTCTTTTGTGTGTGGCAGAGAAAGATTGTATACAGAAAGGCACACGAAGAAAAGGGCGGAAAAGACTACCCAAAATCAAAAAGAAGGTGGGGGATAATTTGTAATGGGGGGATAAAATAGAATGCCGCCTACCCATTGGCAAGTATCCCCCCATCCTATTTTAACCCCGGGGGATATCCTAGAGTATCCGAGAGATATTATGAAATATCGGGGGGATATATTTGGGGGGGGGGGGAAATAATCTGGAATACCACACCGGAGGGGAGGTGAAAACGGGTGGTGGTGATATTAAGGCTCATATATATGACTGAATCATCTCAAAGACCTTGTTAACAACAAGAAAGCAAAACTATTTCGGTCACTTTACTTTTTTAGACTTGGGATCACAATAAAACACGGTAGACAAGACTTACCATAATAGGCACATATTGTGTTGACAGAAAGAATGATATTTCACAAACCTTTGTCAATTAATCAAGTCTGTGCCATGGTCAACAAAATGCTTATTCATGTCCCGTTTTGCATGAAAAATTATTTTGTTTTTTTTGTTGTTGTTTTTTCTTCCTGGTCTGTCGCAATTTGAAATCATGCACTGTTGAGTCATTCTACTCCGTTGCACTGTCACTAGGGAGTGTCACCATTGAAAGTTTGGTTAGTACTATAGGCCCATTGCGAATGACGTCACAGAGTGTTTTTGTTTTTTTCTTCCGACACCCAAGATGGCCGGTGGATCAGCTGATGAGTGTAACTTCGAAATATATGTGTCTAAGCGGTTAAAATGCCTGCTGGTTGCATTGCAGTTGACTGTTATGACGGGGGTGGAAAGGATGGATCCAAGCTGGTCAGATTCCCTACCGTATGTGTAAACAGGAGAAAGGAACTGAAAGAACTGACCGAACATCTGCCATGCGCATGTACACACGTGCCATTGTTTACTGTAGTGGACTACTATTAGCTCGCCGCCGATTGGTTCGCGTCGCCTCAAATGCTCGCAGTGCAAATCAGCTAACGAATCAAAATCAATGCTACAGTCGCCATGGTGATGCGTCGGTCCTTACATCAAAGATGGCATATCTGTGAAATGGGCCTGTATAGAATGGTTTGGAAAACCTAACATTTTTAACTGCTTCTCCCTGTTTCTTCTCTGATCCTTTTACTCTGAACGCCCTGTGTTATGTTGAAGATGGGGATATTTTAGAAAGTTTAACACTAAACAGAAGGACAAAATGAAGAAGCCACCTTGCACTACCGGAAAGGGCAGTCAGTAAAACTAGAACCGAAATTGCAAGTTTTCACCATTCTGTCTACATAAGACATAGCCGAATCATAATAAATAAAAACCTGGACTCTCCACAAAGTCAATGGGGGATGATTTTGTTTTTTCGATGTGTCTGTGTGACTGGGGGGGGGGGGAATGAGCGGAGGAAGAGGCGAGAGAGGAGGAGAAAAAAAAAGGGGGGGGGGGAGGTATTTGTGTAGGGATCGCTCACTGCGATATTTTTCTATAGCCGTTCACCGAGGCGCCCGTGCAGATGCGGGGCCCTCTTGCAGAAGAGGGACAGCAAAGAATACATCTGACGTGATACTGCGTGTCGTAAGAGGCGACTAAAGGTGCAAAGGTCCTGGTCTCCCGAGAAGAGCCAGTTGGCGGTGGGCCAACTACCCACCCTGTAAAAATAAACCAGTTACAGAAACACAAGCAAATACTTTAAATCAGTCTTTTATCTTGGGAGAAGGGGGAGCATCTGCACCTGTAGATTCAATGAAGGACAATGGACAAAGCCGAAAGGACTCCACTGGCCCGACTGCTCCTTCATCAAACAAGTCACTCCGGATTGCGTCGTGGAATGTCCGCTCCATGTATGAAGCAGGAAAGAGTGCCCAGGTTACAATGGAGATGAGGCGATACAGACTGCACATACTTGGAGTTAGCGAGACCCGCTGGATACAGTCCGGACTGAAACAACTTAATTCTGGGGAAAAGATTTTGTATTCTGGAAGGGAGGACAAAAAGCATACAGAAGGGGTAGCGATCATCTTGAGCAAGCACGCCCAGAGGTCACTGAGGGGATGGGAACCCTACGGAAGGAGAATTATATTGGCATCATTTACTACAAAGAACAAGAACATCAACATGAACATTGTGCAGATATACGCCCCAACAAATGAAGCAACCGATGAGGACAAGGACGATTTCTACAACCAGCTTCAGGAAATAGTTGACACATTGCCAAGAAAAGATGTAAACATTATAATGGGAGACGCCAATGCCAAGATAGGACAGGACAATACAGGGTATGAGGACATTATGGGGTGCAATGGTTTGGGACAAATGAATGAGAATGGAGAGCGGTTTGCAAGTTTCTGCGCATTTAACAGCTATGTGATTGGAGGTTCAGTATTCCCACACAAGAGGATCCATAAGGCCACTTGGATTTCACCGGATGGAGTAACTGAAAACCAGATTGACCACTTTTGCATCACCCGACGATTCAGACGCTCACTGGAGGATGTCATAGTACAGAGAGGAGCTGATGTTGGATCTGACCATCACATGCTGCTGGCAAGACTCAAACTCCGCCTCAAGAAACAAGGTACCAGAGCAGGAACAAAGAGGAGAAAGTTTCAAGTGAGCCTTCTGGATGGAGACAAGAAGGAAGAGTTCCAGCTGACACTGAGGAATAGATTCAAACCCCTTGTTGACCTCGAAGAGACAGTAGATTTGGAGACTCACTGGGCTAAGGTAAAAGGAGTATTTACATCGACATGTCAGGATGTTCTTGGGGAAAAGAAAGTGGAACACAAGGAATGGATCAGTCAAAAATCACTGGACTTGATAAGGATAAGAAGAGACCTAAAAGAACAGGTAAATGCAAGTCGTACAAGAAGCTCAAGAGTTGGTAACCAGGAAGAGTACCGAGCATCAGCTAAAGAGGTCAAAAAATCAATTAAAAAAGACAAAGAGGAGTTCATAGGAATGTTAGCAGAGAAAGCAGAGAAGGCAGCAACAGGAGGACACACGAGGATCCTCTACCAGACTACAAAGACTCTTGCTGGAAAATATGGAAAACCGGAAGTTCCTGTCAAGGATTACAACAGGCAGGCTATTTTTGGAAAGGAAGCTCAGGCAAAAAGATGGATAGAACATTTTAGTAGCCTCTTGAACAGACCTCCACCAAGCAACCCACCCGACATTCTACCCGCAAGAAATGATTTACCGATCAGTTGCGACCCTCCGACTAAAGCAGAGATTAATGATGCCATAAAGCAGTTAAATCGAGGCAAGGCAGCTGGACCAGACCAGATCCCACCAGAGGCGCTGAAGGCAGATGCTGCTGGGGCTGCAGAGGGTCTGCACTCACTATTCTCGAGGATTTGGATCGGAGGCAAGTTTCCAAAGGACTGGAAGGAGGGACACCTCGTGAAGCTTCCAAAAAAAGGGGACCTCAGCAATTGTAGTAACTACAGAGGAATCACACTTCTCTCCATCCCAGGAAAGGTTTTCAATCGGATTATTCTCAAGCGAATACAGAATGCAACAGACCCAAAACTTCGTGAGGAGCAAGCTGGTTTCAGGAGTAATCGATCAACCACCGACCAGATCGCCACGCTGAGAATTATAGTAGAGCAGTCGCTAGAGTGGAACTCCCAACTGATAGTGAACTTCCTTGACTACGAGAAGGCCTTTGATAGCATCGATAGAGAAACGCTGTGGAGAATATTGAGACATTATGGAATCCCAGAGAAGATGGTGAATCTTATCAAGAGCATGTACGAGGGGACAAGTTGCAGAGTCGTACACGATGGTGAGCTTACTGACAGCTTTGATATCAAGACTGGTGTTAGGCAGGGTTGTTTGCTGTCCCCATTTCTGTTTATTCTGGTGATTGATTGGCTTATGAAAGAAACCACCAATGGAGGAAGAAATGGCATACAATGGACCCCATGGACACAGCTGGACGATCTAGATTTTGCAGATGACTTGGCACTATTGTCGCACACACACGACCAGATGCAAGCAAAGACTACAGCTCTAAACAAAATTTCAGAATCTATTGGATTGAGGATACATCCTGCGAAGTCGAAGGTCCTAAAAATTGTTGCACCCCCAAGCGAACAAGTCAAAGTAGGAGATCAACCACTGGAAGATGTAGAGTCCTTCTGCTATCTTGGTAGTATCATTGACAATAAGGGAGGAACAGAGGCAGAAGTCAAAGCACGAATTGGAAAGGCACAGGCAGCTTTCACATCCTTAAGCAAGATTTGGAGAACCAAGGATATATCTCTAAAAACAAAGCTGAGGATATTCAACTCGAACGTGAAGTCAGTCCTGTTGTATGGATGTGAGACTTGGAATGCGTCCCAGGCCTGCATAAAGAGAATCCAAGTTTTCATCAACAGATGTTTGAGGAAGCTACTTAAGATCAGATGGACAGACAAGGTCAGCAATGAAATTGTTTGGAAAAGAACAAGACAGAGCCCAGTCAGAGAGGAAATTGGTAGGAGGCGATGGAGATGGATCGGCCACACTCTCAGGAGGCCAGGAAACAGCATCGCGAAGAAGGTATTGGATTGGAATCCCCAGGGCAAGAGATCAAGAGGAAGGCCGCGCGGAACGTGGAGAAGAGCCAGAGAAAATGATGTGCAACGAAGCGGAAAGACTTGGAATAATGTAAAGAGACTGGCCCATGATAGAGAGGGATGGAAAGTGTTTGTTGGTGGCCTATACCCTGATCCAGGGTGAGAAAGGCAATGATGATGATGTTCACCGAGGCGTGATCACGGTTTAGTTGGATTTTCTCAGCTGTTACGAAATACAGCGTCCTGAATTTTTGCATTCAGTGTTACATTTATCATGACCCTACAAATCTTGAATTTGAAGTCTATGCACAGCACCGTTCTTTCAAAGCGGCGAATTCCATTGATCTTTTCTTTGTTTTCAATTGAATGGTCCCAAACTTATAGACGTTTACAGTATACGTGTGTTCCAACATGATCTGTCACTTCTCGTTTCCCTGTAGTTGATCTAAATTCCTAAATATAGTAACAATCTGTGGTCAATTGCAGTGGCGTAGCATCACGTTACGGACTTGAGGTTTGCTTTACATGTAAATGCATTTATTGTTCCTTTCCTGTAAGATAAAGCTACTGCAGATTCATTACTTATCAATTGAAAACAGTCTTCTAGTTATGCTAAACGGTAACATTCTATGAAAGATAAAGTTTGTAAAGTAGCTAAGCTTTCCAATCTGTATTAAGTTGTGAGAAATATACATATCGAGATATGATCACCCTTTCCCCTCTGAATCCCTGTCATTGCAAGAGCATGGCTTTGTGGGTACAATGATCAGGTATGCGGACTTGGGACCATCTTAGACCCAATAGAAAGGTTAGCCCTAAAAAGGTGTTTTTTTGTTTTTTTTTCAAAACGGGCAAGAACTTTTCGATGTTTTTTAATGTTTTATCATCTCAGTCGCTTTCTGAGTCGGATGTCTCCATTGGATTGATGACGATATTCGGTTGAATAAAATGAAGGCCCTCATTTTGCCAGTATTCTTCCTCCAACCGCGATACATGGTCCTCTCACTTGCAGAAAAATTCTGCAGCAACTGTTTTCAATGCTGCATGAGTTAGATTTTGGATGTCTGACAGTTTGAAGGTCTTGTTCTCCAATGTTCCGCATCGTATTGATTTTGATGTTTAATACCACGATGAAAGGAATTCTGAAATTGAAAGATCTCTGACAACGCCTCTGACACTGTGTTGGCCTACCAGTGAACAATCACGAGAGTTTGTTTTTAAACTCACTTTAATCACGTGCTGTACCACATTTTAGTGGGACTCAAAACCATGTGTTAAATCATTACAGCAAAGCACCTAAATGTTTACCCTTGTCGGTACTCTCTTTATTTATATACCGCAAATAAAATAAACAAACTCGAAAACTACTTGAATAATTCGGGGGCAAAAAATCTGGGTTAGGATCATCACAAATTTAAGACTTCACGCCAAATTACATTCAAATATCGTCGACGGTTGCAACGCTTCGAGCAGTTTTCTGTGATCATGCCTCGGTGAACGGACAATAGCACCTAAACCGCCTGTCTCCCGTCTACCTCCGCCCTACCCAATTTCTGGTCTTGACACTAACTAAAAGTTTTCTTGTGTTTTTTTGTTGGTAAAGTCGTTACTCATGACGTTAGCCAACATGAATTGTTCAGGTAACAGGAACTGCAAGAATTAAAATTGTTTTATTATCGGATTTCCCGAGAGAAGCCGTGCTATAATGTCAGCTGAGAACATTCAAAGTCAGATCAATCAAATATACAGTAAAGAAAAGAAATGTAGTCAATTGTTGATTTTCCCGGGAGTTGAGACAAAAAGCCGTACACGGAGACGGCGGGAGGGCGCAGCAGCTTCTTCCCAGGTAAGGCGGAGAGTCTCAGCTAATTTCTGAGTAAGGCCTGTGCCTCCTAGTCAAGACTGTATCCGCAGATAGGTCAAAATTGGGCAAAAAGAAAAGGTTGTATGTTGCGATTTTCTGTCTTCTCTTTAGTTTGCTTTGTATTGTTTGGGTTTTATTTCTCACGCAGGGTTTCGCAACATACAACCTTTTCTTTTTGCCCAATTTTGACCTTGCTTATAGCCCTGCTGCGACCCCACAGTTTTTCTGTGGTTTTTATGATATTTCGCGATTCAGCGGACATGACGCAGCAAATGAAACGTGCGGTGGGCGAGGGAACAGGAGGCCAGCAGTGAATTGTTTATGTCTTGGTTGGTTGCCTGCTAGACACGGCTCAGATGATCACAGTGCAGATGTGTGTATTTTAAGTGAGTTACGGACGTCAATAATCATAAAATTTACATCATGTGGGTTTTTTTGTGTGTGTTTGTTTGTTGTTGTTTTTTTTGTATTAATAATCACCAATGAGCGGCAAGGACATTAAAATGACATTTGCTCATACAAAAATTGTGAACAATGGAATAGGGCAGAAGAACAAATACATAAATGTAGGTATTTTATCCATTCTTAAAAAGGCGGATGGAGGTGTCGTTTCTCGGGTAACAGAAAAGGCAAACACGTGTTACGACACAAGGGGTTTTTAGTCTCCAAATAATTAGCATTCTATTTCCAAGTGAATGTTGTTACAAGCACCTACGCCCCCCGCCCCCCCCCCCAAGTTTTTTTGGGCTAGGGGTATGTATTTTTAAAGCTTTCTGTGGCTCCAGAGCTAGAAAACTCCTCCAGAAATACTCCTAACAACAGCCTTAACGAATTATTCTTTCACATTTTTTTTTTTTTGGTGGAAAGGGTACGGGGAGCCGCGGGTACGGGGAGCCGCGGGTACGGGGAGCCGCGGGTTAGGGAGTGGATAAGAATCAGGGTTGAGGATAAGGACGAGGTTAGGGATAGCTACGTATATTTTTGCTCCCCTAGAGCAAAACGGTTGGGATTGCGTACGTACTTATATCAACAGCCTTTCCAAATACGCAACTGTGTTTCATAAAACGCATAGATCTAGGTGAGCATAGACCAGAAAAAGAACTAGATAAAGGGTGAGACACACGAAGATGAAAATGGGTGGCAAAAGATGAAAAAGTGAAGGAGGATCGAAAGAGGAAGGTGAGGGGTGTGGGTAAGGTGAGGGGTGTAGGTAAGGTGAGGGGTGTAGGTAAGGTGAGGGGTGTAGGTTGTCACAAATCCCAGACTGGGAGATGTAATAAGTTATGACAGGACAACAATCACGAACGAACAAGTTTAACACTTAACAGAACAACCCATCAGACTCAGACATTTATTAAACATAATTATACAGATAATAGCGCAATTACATACATTATATTATTGAATTTAACTGCCGTACAACGACCTTATTCCCACATGCACTCTTCCTCGGATCCACAACCCGGTAGTACTTCCTAAAGACACTTCGGCCTCAGCCTCTCCCCTCAGGGTCTTAATAGCACATTAATAATTCACTGGCCCCGCAGTCTCTCAATATCACCTTCCCATTGCCATAACACCTTAGCATTCCACTAGCACCTCAGCAGGGCAATAGCACATTATCATTTCAATAGCCCATCAACATGGCAATAGCACATTATCATTTCAATAGCCCATCAACATGGCAATAGCACATTATCATTTCAAGAGCCCATCAACGTGGCAATAGTACATTATCATTCCACTAGCACATCAACATGGTAATAGTACATTATCATTCCATTAGCACATTCACGCTCATATCTACGTCCCTGTCCGTGGCCTGACTGCCACGACTTTATGTGCCTCTACTGTCCTGCACCGACCGCCTCACTCTTGGCCTATGTGTGGCCTCCGGCCCTATGCTGGCCTATCCCCTGTGCTCACCGAGGCGGCTCTTTGGCCCGTCCCCGACACCTACAAGAATAACATTACATTGGTATAATACCCTACCATTTCTATTCACTCCACCTCTCCTTACAACCCATGAAGCGTACACACAATAGTTCACCTTTCACTCACCAAACATCTTACGGTAACACACCTCCATCGGAGTACACAATACTCACTCGTGCTACAAATCCATGAACTCACTTTCATCTATCGCTCATGGCGCACATTGCTATATCCAATATCAAGGACTTCCACATTCCTCACATATACTTATTTACATCATGATAATAGACGAATATAATACATCAATCATAATTATCAATCATCGTTTCACCTACCAGTCATCACTGGAAAGACTCTCTCACTAGTCTTCTGACTGCTCCCCTTATGTTCGCCCACTGGGCTTTCTCTTGCGTCCGCTCTTTAGGACGTTCTAACTTGCAGTGATAGTAATACAGCGCTTTCGCCTCATTCAGACCCCCCCCCCCCCCCACAACTCACAACATGCACGCTTTAACTTACTTGTCTACGTGCGTTAATTTTACTCTCCTCCTTTCCCCCCGTAATTATTAACTATCGCTCACTCCACTCGTGACATAGGTAAGGTGAGGGGTGTAGGTAAGGTGAGGGATGTAGGTAAGGTGAGGGGTGTAGGTAAGGTGAGGGGTGTAGGTAAGGTGAGGGGTGTAGGTAAGGTGAGGGGTGTGGGTAAGGTGAGGGGTGTGGGTAAGGTGAGGGGTGTGGGTAAGGTGAGGGGTGTGGGTAAGGTGAGGGGTGTAGGTACGGTGAGGGGTGTAGGTAAGGTGAGGGGTGTAGGTAAGGTGTTGGGCCAAGGACGGGATTAATTAGGAAAGGCAAAAGAGGCTTAAGATTAGGTGGAATGAAAGAATGAAATGTGTGTGTGTGGTGGGGGGGGGGGCAGGAGTTTGATGTTCACAAGATAGTATACATGCAGGCAATTACTTCCATGGCTTGCCCAGTCCATTGCCGTTCATAAAACGGTTGGACATTTTAGCCAGTAATGATAGCAATAAAAACAAAAGTAGGATGTTGCCCAATTCCCACTGAAACAACTTTCACGTAGGGAGGAAGGAAATCTTTACAGGAGCTCATAATTATAATAAGAATATACCTTTTTAAAACCTCTAAATTCTGTTGGACATCTTAGCAACGGATTCAGTGTGCTTCGTCTCATCGCTGGAAACGACACAGGTAAAACATAATACTTGCTTTGACAGGTCCATCTTAAAGAATGGAATGGTACTTAGAAGTCACGACACAACTGATTTACTTATAGATGTTAGTTCCTGTCTCAAGCGGACTCCTTGGTTGATCCACAGACTGCCTGAGTTGACTGATAAATTAATAAAAGCGGAAGAATTATCCCACCGTGTGAAAGAGTTAGTTTTTACAATGGCACTTTTCATATACAAACAGACGCACGAAATGCATCGCACATGATTTCAGCCATTTCCTTAAGTCATAACAAAACCAGAACTGGAGCTAAATCTGAAGAAAAAAAAAAGTCGAGGAGGGGGGGGGGGGTGGGGGAGATGGTGAATGGACGTCACAACAAACTAACTAGTTACATGTTCATTCTAGAATGATTCAGTTATTGAACCCTTCCCCCCCACCCCTTCCCCCACCCCCGGTCCCCTCCCAAACTCCTCATTACGGTACTCCCGCAAGCATGATGACGAGAAAGCAGAAAGCCATTCATTGGAAACCAGAGGCACAAAATTATACACACGAGTACAGGCTGGATTATCTTGTACTATATGACCTACCGGGCATTGCCCGGAATAAACAATAATGTGCTGCCCCCCCCCCCCTTTCTCTCTCTCATATAAAAAGTAATAATCTAGGGTCTTGCTTCAGAACTCATGCGCACCAGAACACTACGCACCAAACTGAACGCTTGATACGCTTACTTTTTATGACATGCACGGTACTATATATATTACGAAACAAACATGCAAAAATACAGATGTTACATAGCAATAAACATTGTTATTTTTTTTTAAATACATGCTTGAAGTAAACAACTTTTAATTATAGCCATCATCTTCCTTATCTCAATTGCCACCTTCCTGCCAAATTTAAGGCCTGAAAAATGTATAGTTTGGTCAGTTAGTCATGCCAAAGGTTGCGAGTTACTGAAATATATAATAGATTTATTGTGGCCGTCGTCACGAGTGTTATGTGCATCTGATTCTATCGCCGTCTGTGTGTGGTTAACTTTGTTGTTGTTTGTGGCCATTAGACAATGGCGTCGTTTACATTGCTAGTACAAACATCAATATCGCCATTGCCTGAGACTAGAATAAAATCAAGTAGGCGGCACGTAATTACTGTAAAACAATCTATCTATCTGTCTATCTGTCTGTCTGTCTGTCTGTCTATCTGTCTATCTATCTGTCTATCTATCTATCAATCTATCTATCAATCTATCTATCAATCTGTCTATCTATCTATCAATCAATCTATCAATCCATCTATCTATCCATCTATCCATCCATCCATCCATCCATCCCTCCATCTATCTATCCTGCCCATTTCCTGCTAATGGGACCATCCGTTTATAATATTATGTCATAAGTCTTCCTTTCCCTGGCTCTGGTGTGTTGGCAATTTTGGCAAACAGCAGAATATTCATGTGTAAGTTGATGTTCGTACACGTATTAAGTGTGATGGTAATTTAATTGAACAGTTGTGCAGCCGCTACCACTTTAAAAGCAAAACAACAACAACAACAAGAAAAGGCCAGAATTAAGTTAGAGGTACAAAGTAAATGATTTCTTTCCAAGTTTGGGATGATAGCTGGACATTGAACACAGTTTAGTATTTTCTATATTCAAATTTGTAAAATGCACCTTTCTGCACAACCGCTGCAAGATGGCGTAAGCAGAGCCCGTGAACAAGAAACAGTGCAGTGATTTACATCTTTCATGTGGAACATTTATTGAATACAGGTGTGCGAACTAATCACGGAAAGAGTAAACCCAAGAAAGAGTTAAACATGCACCAGTGTGCTTCCTCTGCCGCCACACTTCATGTGCAGACAACAGCACATATTATACACAACTGCACAGCGAACAAGACCGAAATAAAAACACCACAATTCGACTACAACAAAGACAACATTCCGTACACCATACAAGACATACTTAACTTAGAGGGCAGTAAACATCTGACTTACAGCCAGGAGACAATTAGTGAACAAGATCAACAATATAACGTGACATGCACAACCCTCTAGAAATTACCCCTGACCCGTCCTGGATACAATAATCATCACAAACAAAATAAACAAGCGTGTCCTTGACTTGTCACAAGATTTTAACGGATACTATTTTCACAACGCTACACTTCTGTCACTATTTCTGTACAGCATGGCATATCTACAGCGACCTCTATAACTCTTGACGGAGTATATTCTAAACACTCCACCCCTCTCTGTGGCTGCACGCCTTAAACTGCAGGGCACTTCTACAACATCTTTTTCACAAAGGAAATTGTACCGGGACTCACGATCTTATTTTAACACCACCAATTTTAATTGCAGGGTTCCTCTACAGCTTTCCACTTTAACATCTATACGACACCATTATCAGTCTACTCCTACAGGCTGAATTGCTCTTTTAGAGTCTCCCTCTTGATACAAAGAGCACTCCTTTTATGTTTCCAGCACACTCTACTTTCCCTGTCTCATTGACAAAGTTCTTATACAGCCTAGCCCTTTCCATACAATCTTCTGATTTCACATTAAACTTTCTTTGCAGAATGCATGTATGAAATTTCTCTACAGCCTCCCTCTTCATATGAATGGATCCCACTTTTACATCTGTCTCTAGCCTCTCTACTAAGTGTTTAAAACGGAATCCTTTCTTGCAGACCCATACTCTCTATCCTGATGCTTTCTTACCCTAAAAGGGATATCATACTAAGCCCGGTCAGACACAGTCAGATGCTGCCAGCAAAATATGCACCAAAGAAATGGTGGCAGAAGCTGACTGTATCTGACCAGGCTTAGTATGATAGGCTCTTCCTGGGTGGACTGAGAAAGTATAGAAAATTCTGATGTGCACGTCGTGACTGCCAACAGCTGACTGTGTCTGACCGGTGTGACATCCTGGAATATCCCCCATCCTATTTTAACCCCCCTGATAATCTAGTATATCCTAGAACATCCCCCTCTAGTCTAAAGTTTCCCCCAGCTCGATTTCACTTTCTTTAGCAGTGGTTCTCAACCTTTTTCACGAGATCGCTTCTTAGAATCCGAATTTTCGTTCATCGCCCACTCCCCCCCCCCCCCTCCCCTATCTCCCGGAAAAAAAAAGACAACAAACATGCTGATGATTCATTACAAAGCAGAAACCATTCTTTATCAAATGCAATAAATGCCCTTTGCTCGGCTTTGGTGACAGGCAACTTTGCAACATTAGAGTATTGATAACAAAACAGAATGGGACGCTGGGTCAATTACATCTTCGCACTTGGGCAGCCAGTCCTTGCAGCTGTTTGGAATATTTCTGAGATGGATGTGTGACTAGTGCATTGGAGAGGGGGGTTAATTCGGCTGGCTTCTCCAAATGACAGCTCTCAGAATTGACGACAGTGATAGACTTTCCTGAAGCTGATGGTGTAACCTTCAGTAACATCCTCCACAATGTTGCTTCGAAGGGGGAAATTCTATCAAAGTTAGCAAATCCCTCATCAGCACTAGTTTCGTTACTGCTGTGTCACCATGCTTGACGTGCAATAATTAGTTCTTAATTCAACACTCATCTCCCGTGAAGTCAACAACTTGCTACCAAAGAGTTTATTTAACCTCTTTGCTTGCTACCGATTGTCATGAGGTAGTCCCTCAAAAACTTGGAAATTACACCTACGGTGCTTTATCAAAGGATACACATTTCTGTCAAAGCATAGGCTACTATGAGATGAGAACTTACCACAAGTGGCCGATTAAGATTATATCTCGACTTCATTTGTGCTAGCTCGATATTGTCAAATTTAGCAGGCTCGTGCGCTGTCCGTTCCTTTTTCTCCTCACAATAAAGAATGGATGCCCTGGTTGTCTGATGATACTGAGTACAATGTACTTTATTCTCATTGCTCCATACACAGAACACGACCGAAATTTAATCTCTTTAATTACTGCTCCTGCTAAAAGCTCCAAAAAAGGGTATGGTTGTGGGCGGGAGGAGAAAGATTTATGCCCTTAGTTAATGTCAGGCTATTTCCTGTCACTACTCGGTCTAATGTTTGTCAAGAACAGATTTAATCCATAAATGTTTCCACTGACTAAATTTTTGTGAGAGAGCAGTGAGTAATTTTTACAAACGTAATTATTGTGCGAGCCAGCATAACTTGGTCTCGTAAACAATTTGTTTTGAACAGTTTTTTTTTATAATAGATAGACAGAAGGTGTGGGGAAGGATAGACGGACAGCGTAGGTGTGCATGGCTGAGCACTTTTTATATCTCGTGTTTTGAACTAGGTTTAGTAGAGAGGGAAGGGGTGAGTAGGAATTAAATGTTATTGAGACTTCTGTTGACGTACAGAAAATATCGTGATCCAGAGTAAAAGCTCGGGGTTTTGAACATGTTAAGAATTTATTGCTATAAAATTACATTATATTGTATTGAGTGATTCGACCTTTGATGTCGACCCAAGGTCGTTGCGTAGGGCTGTTACTTAAAATAACTCAGTTCGGCAGCTGAGCTAGAAGTGGTTGCACCAATCACAATCCAGGAATTAGACGGTAAGCTGCAGATGCAGTCCAGTATTTAAGGCCATACAGAACTTAGTTCTGGGCCACATGTAGACAATCCATTTACGAGGTGGTCGGCGATAGTCCTCAGCCAGATGAGAGACATAGAGACGCAGTTGAGCAGTCCATTGTGAGGAGCCTGATTTAAAGCTCCAGAGCCTAAGCTACTTGGTTTGATATAAACCCACAGCGTTTACATCCAGCGCTCTCACTCCCAGTGAGGGCCTCATGGTGAGAGTCCATACTAATGTGTAATGATGAAAGTGAACCGTTCTACTTACTTTTGAAGACAGTTTCAGAGCTACCGCCAGACAACGCATGGTTGTACAAGCATTCTCCATGGCGTGTCTAGAGGAAATGTCCATATCATAACATGTCTCATTGAATTAATAGAATTTAAACTGTTATATCCGTCGCCACGTGCGCGGATTCTATTTGCCATATAACTCATATGACCTGCAAGTAGTTAGATTGAATACGTTAGTCTTTATAGAAAGCTGTAGTTTCATTAGTTAGATTCAGTTGCCTTTGAATTGATATTTATATTTATAATTATATTTGTTACATTAATTCCTGTAATTAAACTGCCCTACAGTTCTGCTAAAAATCAAAGCAATTGATTTATTTAGTTTTTAGAGTGCAAGTATTTTTTTTTGTGTGTTCGTCGATTGTGGGAGCGGACCTCGAAAGAGTGTCAGTCGAAATATCCCCATCTAACCCACATCGCGACAATGTTAAATTGTCAAGCAATTGGAGGGGTCGGCTAAAAACGCATTTTAAGTCACACTTCATAAATGTGTGTTTTTTGTGCGTGTTTTGTGTGTGTGTGTGGCAGAGAAAGATTATATACAGAAACGTACAGGAAGAAAAGGGGGAAAAGGCTGCCCAAAGACAAACAAAAAAAAGATGGGGGATAATTTGTAATGGGGGGATAAAATAGGATGTCGCTTACCCATTGGCAAGTATCCCCCCATCCTATTTTAACCCCGGGGGATAAACTGTTATAGGGGGGGATATTCTAGAATATCCGGGGGGATAAACCAGAATATTCCAGAATATCCGGGGGTTATTCTAGGATATCCTAGACTATCCGGGGGATATTCTGAAATATCAGGGGGGATAGATTTTGGGGGGGATAATCTGGGATACCACACCGGCCCGACCGTGGCCTTCGTTATCACGAGGGCAAATAACCCTCTTTGCACGAGGGCCATGGCCCGATACACTCCTGGCGTGACGTCACACTATGGTGCGGACGGCTATCGCACGCGAAGAAACAAAAGCATTGCTACCACGCCGGTTCCTATCTCGCCGGTGTGTTGAAACAAAGATTATGCCTTCTCTTTTTTTAATTTCCATTATCTGTCGCACGTCTACAGCACTTATTAACGTTGGGCTAAAGTGTAGACTGACCAACTAATAGCGAAAGAACAAGTCTGACGATTGTAAAGATCAGTGTTTTGTTATCGTGAAACTGGTTTCCTGTAAGTAAAACAGTCGAGTGTGATTCAAACCAAACATCTGTACGTTAACATTCACAATTTTTGTGTTGTTTTTTTTCATATTTAATATTTCCCATATTTAATGTTAATGCATGTAACATAAAAAGCACCGTCAGAACTAGGTTAGTGGACACAACATTAACATTAGTATTAGAACAGCTAGTCTAGGAAAGCGCAACATATGAGTGGCCTACATGTAACATTAGTAGCCAGTATTAACAGCAAATAATAATCATAGCAGCGAAACGTACCTTTGTAAACGTGAAGAAAATCGTCCGCAACAAAAGATGTTTGGAATTTAGACCCGTTTGGTGTAGTCTTCAGTTTTCTGGCATTACTCCCTGAAGAAACTTTGTCATAGAAATTTTTTGAATAGTTGTTCAGGAAAATGTTCGCTGCAGGTTTACAATAGGTATGAAGGATGTGGTAGTGTCAAGAAAGTGTCTCTTAGAAGTAGGTTTGAGGGGCAGCTGAAAATATCTGAAGAGCTTGCAACAGCATCTCACAGGAATATTTCTTCACAGAAGAGAACAATAATTTCAACTGTTCCAGTATGAACAACATCTTCTCCTTTACTTGCGATCCCTTCTCGTCATCACTGTCTTCCATTCTCTCATCAGTGGTCAAGTTGTACAGACCGTCAATAAAGGCCTGCTACTGGTCCTTGATATCCGTTGTCTTATTTACATTATAACCACAAAATGAGATAAAATGTCAGTGTTGCAGGAGAGTTCTGGCCAAACAGCCATTTCAGAGAACTGTCTGGTTGTCGTAGGCCTACTGTAAAGAATTCATAGGCTGATTTTATGAATGTAGACAAGCAAAAATTGATCTTTTTGATAAATATCACCTCAAAGCAATTAATTTTTATTATGTACCGATTGAAAATGAAAGAGTTGACAGAAAGATTTGAGGACAATACTAGTAGGTTAATCAGCATTACAGAGTGTGAATGAGTGCGATGTCTGGGGTTAATATCCTATACCGGTACTTCAAGACGATTACCATTAATTCAGAGATAAGGCTTAATTTTCCACTGACTATTCTAGAGTTTAATTTTATTTCAAACTTCATGGAATACAGTTGAACACTGGATGTTTTTGAAAGACAATAAACATAAACGACCGACATTATTGTACTTCCTCATGCCTCCTCTCATTCATTCATGCATTCATTCATTCATCCATCGATGTTCATCCATTCATTCGTTCTTTCATTTATTTGTTCATTCATCTTGTCGCTCATTCACCTTCATTCATTCATTCATTCAGTTTGTCGCTCACCTACAGACTCTCTCACAAAATAAATCAGTGGTTTCGACGTGGGCGATATCGCCCCGGGAAGGGGTGATTTTGTTATGGGGGGGGGGGCAAACCGCAGAAAAGGGCGACAAGAGGGCGAAAGAGATGAAAGGGGCGATAGGGGGAGCAAATGCAGGGCATTTTGCTGTTTGGTTCAGATAAAATGGTATAGAAGGCTATACCAAATTTTGATTATACATAGATTCACCAAGGGGTGAAGTTATCTTGAAAAAAATAAACGTAACGTAATTGTTTCAGTACAGTTCCGATTTATTTTAACTCCTCATCATAGTACTAAAGCGGCAAACCTTAAAATTTAACGTCGAAGTTCTCAGCTGTGCAAAGAGTGGAGCTGGAACAAACAAGAACGAAGATCACATTATATAAAGCGAAGTGTCTAGCGAGACCAGGATTCTGGTCTCCTTAGCCTGTGGTCCAGCGAGACCAGGATTCTGGTCTCCTTAGCCTGTGGTCCAGCGAGACCAGGATTCTGGTCTCCTTAGCCTGTGGTCCAGCGAGACCAGGATTCTGGTCTCCTTAGTCTGTGGTCCAGCGAGACCAGAATTCTGGTCTCCTTAGCCTGTGGTCCAGCGAGACCAGGATTCTGGTCTCCCTAGCCTGTGGTCCAGCGAGACCAGGATTCTGGTCTCCTTAGCCTGTGGTCCAGCGAGACCAGGATTCTGGTCTCCCTAGCCTGTGGTCCAGCGAGACCAGGATTCTGGTCTCCTTAGCCTGTGGTCCAGCGAGACCAGGATTCTGGTCTCCTTAGCCTGTGGTCTAGCGAGACCAGGATTCTGGTCTCCCTAGCCTGTGGTCCAGCGAGACCAGGATTCTGGTCTCCTTAGCCTGTGGTCCAGCGAGACCAGGATTCTGGTCTCCCTAGCCTGTGGTCCAGCGAGACCAGGATTCTGGTCTCCCTAGCCTGTGGTCCAGCGAGACCAGGATTCTGGTCTCCTTAGCCTGTGGTCCAGCGAGACCAGGATTCTGGTCTCCTTAGCCTGTGGTCCAGCGAGACCAGGATTCTGGTCTCCTTAGCCTGTGGTCCAGCGAGACCAGGACTCTGGCCTCCTTAGCCTGTGGTCCAGCGAGACCAGGATTCTGGTCTCCCTAGCCTGTGGTCCAGCGAGACCAGGATTCTGGTCTCCTTAGCCTGTGGTCCAGCGAGACCAGGATTCTGGTCTCCTTAGCCTGTGGTCCAGCGAGATCAGGATTCTGGTCTCCCTAGCCTGTGGTCTAGCGAGACCAAGATTCTGGTCTCCTTAGCCTGTGGTCTAGCGAGATCAGGATTCTGGTCTCCCTAGCCTCTTCAAGTTCACATAGAATCCGAGATTTACTAATTACATCATCGGCAGGAGTGTGGTCGTTCAGGGACGGTAGGAATAGGATAGGCCTACTTTGTCCATCGTAGTAAAAAAAAAAACAACGTAATTATCTCTGATGGATATTCTGAGTGGGCACAATGGCATTTCACGCACGATTTGGATCGAGGATATTAATTTGATTTTTACAACATCATGGTATCTGAATTTGTTGTACAATTAGGGGCATATCTGAATTTGTTTTGTGCACATTTGAACTTTCTACTTACTTTTCCCTATTGTGGGATATTTGAACTTTTTTTGTGGCGTCCAATTTGCTATGTGGAATTTGAACGTCGCATATGATAAATCAATTTGAACGACAAAAACTATACATTTTTGTGATATATAATCAGATCAACAAGCATGGCAAACTTGTCTCGGCCATTTTGGATTAGGCAAGATCAACGACAACGGCCAGAGACTTTTGGAACTCTGCTCAGACAACAATCTATGCATCACAAATACTTTTTACAATGGAAAGGACTGCCACAAAGTCTCATGGCGTCATCCCAGATCTGGACATTGGCATCAAATTGATTTTATTATCGTCAAAAAGAACCATCTGAACAACATCAAACAAACAAGATCATACCACAGTGCAGACTGCAACACCGATCACCTGCTCGTTTTAGCCAAGACAAAGATTGTGGGCAGAAACATTCACAGAGCCAAAGAGACGAAAAGACCAAAAATTAACACACGAAATGCCAGCAACAAAGACATGCAAGCAGTTTTTCAGGGGAAGATGGAAGAACAGCTCCTCTCCATAGATGTTACTACACCAGAGAAGATGTGGGCCGGTTTAAAGGAAGCTATGCACGATTCTGCTTCTCAGGCCTTTGGTACAAACAGATTATCGAGAAAAAGCGCATGGCACTTTTGGCACACAACAAAACTCCATCAGATCGCACCTTAAACAAATTACGAGCTGCAAAATCTACACTTCAAAAAGAGACACGGAAATGCGCAAACACATACTGGGAGAATCTTTGTACAGACATACAGAAAGCTCATGACATCGGAGATAGTAGAGGAATGTATGAGAAAATTCGGATTGCTCTTGGCCCACAGATTAACAAGATAGCACCACTAAAATCGTCATCAGTGTCGCGATGTGGGTTACATGGGGATATTTCGACTGACACTCTTTCGAGGTCCGCTCCCACAATCGACGAACACACACAAATAAATACTTGCACTCTAAAAACTAAATAAATCAATTGCTTTCAATTTTAGCAGAACTGTAGGGCAGTTTAATTACAGGAATTAATGTAACAAATATAATTATAAATATATACATGTATATCAATTCAAAGGCAACTGAATCTAACTAATGAAACTACAGCTTTCTATAAAGACTAACGTATTCAATCTAACTACTTGCAGGTCATATGAGTTATATGGCAAATAGAATCCGCGCACGTGGCGACGGATATAACAGTTTAAATTCTATTAATTCAATGAGACATGTTAGGATATGGACATTTCCTCTAGACACGCCATGGAGAATGCTTGTACAACCATGCGTTGTCTGGCGGTAGCTCTGAAACTGTCTTCAAAAGTAAGTAGAACGGTTCACTTTCATCATTACAAATTAGTATGGACTCTCACCATGCGGCCCTCACTGGGAGTGAGAGCGCTGGATGTAAACGCTGTGGGTTTATATCAAACCAAGTAGCTTAGGCTCTGGAGCTTTAAATCAGGCTCCTCACAATGGACTGCTCAACTGCGTCTCTATGTCTCTCATCTGGCTGAGGACTATCGCCGACCACCTCGTAAATGGATTGTCTACATGTGGCCCAGAACTAAGTTCTGTATGGCCTTAAATACTGGACTGCATCTGCAGCTTACCGTCTAATTCCTGGATTGTGATTGGTGCAACCACTTCTAGCTCAGCTGCCGAACTGAGTTATTTTAAGTAACAGCCCTACGCAACGACCTTGGGTCGACATCAAAGGTCGAATTACTTCAATACAATATAATATAAATTTTATAGCAATAAATTCTTAACATGTTCAAAACCCCGAGCTTTTACTCTGGATCACGGTTTTTCTGTACGTCAACAGACGTCTCAATAACATTTAATTCCTACTCACCCCTTCCCTCTTTACTAAACCTAGTTCAAAACACGAGATATAACAAGTGCTCAGTCATGCACACCTACGCTGTCCGTCTATCCTTCCCCACATCTTCTGTCTATCTATTATAAAAAAAACTGTTCAAAACAACTTGTTTACGAGACCAAGTTATGCTGGCTCGCACAATAATTACGTTTGTAAAAATTACTCACTGCTCTCTCGCAAAAATTTAGTCAGTGGAAACATTTATGAATTAAATCTGTTCTTGACAATCAGGTGAACAAATCACAGATAAAAACGAACAAATGGCCAGATGGATTGAACATTACTCAAATCTCTACTCTCAAGAACGTACAGTGGATGACAGTCTAGAAGAGGCCCTCCCGCAGCTCCCAGAATTTACAGACCTAGACAAAGAACCTACACAGGAAGAACTCAACAAGGCTATAGATGAGCTTGCAAGTGGAAAGTCTCCGGGTAGTGATAACATACCAGCGGAAATCTTGAAAGAGAACAAAGATTTCCTCCTTCCTCATCTATACAAGCTCCTCATCCTGTGCTGGAAGCATAAAGAGATTCCACAAGATATGAAAGATGCTAACATCGTGACCTTATATAAGAACAAAGGTGATAAGGGAGACTGTAATAATTACAGAGGCATATCTCTGCTAAGTATCACAGGAAAAGCAATTGCCAAAATACTTTTAAAGCGTCTTCAACAACTAGCAGAAAGAGTACTTCCAGAAAGCCAGTGCGGTTTTAGGCCAGGACGATCAACCATGGACATGATATTCTCTTTACGTCAACTGCAGGAAAAGTGTCGCGAGCAAAGTCTACCTTTACATATGGCATTTGTCGATTTAACAAAGGCTTTCGACACAGTCAGCAGATCAGGACTGTATATGGTACTCCATAAGATCGGATGCCCCCCGACACTCCTCCAACTCATCATGTCCTTTCATGAAGATATGCAAGCCACAGTCCAATTTGATGGTTCTACATCCGATCGCTTCAACAGCAAAAGCGGGGTGAAACAAGGCTGTGTCCTGGCACCAACACTTTTTGGTATTTACTTCTCCATGCTTCTGCAGTTTGCATTCAGGGAATCCCCTGGAGATGTTTATCTCCACTGGCGAACTGATGGATCCCTCTTCAATCTTGCACGCCTCAAAGCAAAAACTAAAACCAAGTCAACATTGATCAGAGAATTGCTGTTTGCAGATGACGCAGCACTAGTTGCCCATAGCGAGTCCACACTACAATCAATGATGGAGTACTTATCACAAGCATGTAAAGCTTTCTCTCTTGTTATCAGCATCCAGAAGACTGTTATTATGACACAAGATGGCACAACACAATGCAACATCAAGCTGAACAACAACCAGTTGGAGACTGTCCAGAAATTTTGCTACCTGGGATCAACAATGACTTCTTCAACTTCATTAGATAGCGAAATAGGTGCCCGAATAGGAAAAGCAGCCACAGCCTTTGGAAAATTAAACAAAAGAGCTTGGAATAACAAAATGTTAAATAGAAAAACAAAGATCAGGATATATGAAACATGTATATTGAGCACACTCCTCTATGGCTCAGAGACCTGGACGTTATATTCAAGACCAGAGAAGAAACTGAATGGATTTCACTTGAGATGCCTACGCAAGATCCTTGGCATCAGCTGGCAAGATAAAGTTACCAACACAGAGGTCTTGAAACGGGCAGCACTCCCAACCATGTTGACCATCTTGTGCAAAAAGAGACTGCGATGGCTGGGGCATTTGAAGAGGATGGACGACAACAGAATCCCCAAGCAATTCTTATATGGTGTAATGGCTACAGGTAGCAGACCCAGAGGAAGACCAAAACTGAGGTACAAAGATACATGCAAGAGCAGTATGATAAAGTGTAACATCGATTTGAGAACGTGGGAGACGACAGCAGAAGACAGATCAGCATGGAAAACATCAGTGGACTCTGGCATAAAACACCATGAAAAAAACATTGTTGCAGCCCTTGAGGCAAAACGCCAGACAAGAAAAGATAACTCATTGCCCTATGGCACCTCCCTCATATGCAGATTCTGCGACAGAGCGTGCCTGTCGAATATAGGCAGAATCAGTTACGAGCGTAGCTGCAGAAGTAGGACACAGATAGCTGCTTAGATCGTCTGCCAAGACGAAAAGAGCCTATTAATCATGATAATTAAGATTTTCTCTTTTCTATGCTATACAAATGTATAACTGCCGTCATGAGTCAAAAGGATACAGTTGAGACGGGTCACGGAAGGGTTATGTTATCGAGAAAGCAAAAAACTGCGGGGGGGGGGGGGGCAGAGAGACAGAGAGAGAGGTGAGTATAATAAATTGGGAAGCTCCACAATGCAGGGTGAGTCACGAGAAAACTGAACCTCTCACCGCCAAACATCCCCTCTTTCTGCATGCCTAAAGACATGCTCACAAATGCGTTTTATCAGCTGTACTCACTCTGATTTCTGTGTTCCAGGTCAGGGATGTCTTCCTAAACGTGTCAGAGGAAAAATGCCCATCCACTCTTTATGTTTCACAACTTCAGACTTACAATCACACGTGTTGCACACGTGAACATGTTATATCCTCAATTCCTCTAAGTTAGTCTAAGCAAAAGTGAAGAGGTCTTTCAAGCCAGAACGGATTACATTATCTGCGGTGTTGAATAAGCTACAAGTACTTTAAAACTCTTCGTTACATGATGAAGCCCGGCAATGAAGTTCTGCGGCTGTATTTTATTGTACAAGGTGAGGAGGTAAATTATAATTATTCCACTGACTGATTGTTTGACTGCCAGTTTGTCCGTGGTAATAGGACCTACAGTGTAAACGGTGTGATAATGTTATTGCAAACAAATAAATAGATAAAGTGAACGTGGATGATAGAGGCTTGTTGATAATGTTAGCGGGGAGGCTTATGTTTGAATTTGATTGCCGTATCATTCTAATATCTTTCTCTTCTCTCTCTCTCTCTCTCTCTCTCTCTCTAGTTGTTTCTTCTCTTCTGCTCTTTCCCACCTCCCCTCCCCTTCCCCCCCGTCTGTCTCTCTGTCTCCACTTTAAATATTTTCACACAGCACGCCGAGCAGTTCTCTACCACGAATTTCATCCTCGACCCACCCCCCAAAAAATGAGTAAAAAAGATATACTGGTAGATCCACATCGCTGCGGCACTATTATCTAACATGTCAAATTGATATTTGAAACCAGGCTCAAGAAAATTCTATTTAAATTCAAATTCCGTTTATTACGTTACATTTAAGCAGATGATTCGCCCATTTTTACATTCGTGCAGTTTTGAGTTAAGAAGAATTGTTTCGTTAGTTTTTAATTTAGCTACCACTAATAATTTCAAAATACCGCTAAGATTATTTTCTGAAACGAAAGTGGCGCAGGCATCATGTCGAACCTTCACTGAAACTGAAATGACTCTAATAATGGTGATAGCCGTTGGATTTAGAGACAAGATAAACACTGTTGACGTTGTGTATGCATGTATAACTTTATGCGCGAATTTCTCCGGGTGACTGTTAGTCGTTTTTTTTTTTTCATCAGAAATATGAACATACTAATTATTGTTGGTGTCTTTGACATTGAAATGCAATGTACATAATGTTTCTGTTTCATACCCAGAAAGGTAACGAGTATAGAATCTGGTTATTTCCGGAAACACATTGATGAGGGTTTTATTATTATATTAATGATGTGGTTGGCTAAAATAGAGGGGCGAGGATTAAAAAAAAAATTTAAATTGTATGGCAAAAGGGGAGGGCGATTACTGTTAACTAATTAACATTTTGGACTGATATAAGAAACGTGATGTCATTCCTATGAAGGATTAAGTCGGAATAAAGTAGTATCCTCATCAGACAATCAACATCAGAACAATGTCATTCCCACTGATGTAGGAAATATGATGTAGAAAAGAATGTAGATTTAAGTCAGAACAAAATAGGTAATCTGATCGGATTGCCAATATCGGAATGATGTCATTCCTACAAACAAACTTGATGTCAATCCTATGTAGGATTCCTTATTTCTGATTGATATAGGAAAAATGACATTGTTCCTACATTATAAATTAAGTCCAACAAAGCAGTATTCTGATCGGATTGCCAACATGACAGTGATACCATTCCTAAGTGCAAACTTGAAGTCAATCCTATGTATGTAGAATTCCTATATTGGATTGATGTAGAAAAAGGGACATCATTCCTACATTGGATTTAAGTCGGAACAAAGTAGCATTCTGATTGGAGTGCCAACATCGGAACAATGTCATTCTTATGTGGATACTTGATGTGAATCCTACATAGAATTCTAACATGGGATTGATGTAGAAAAAAATGACATCATTCCTATGAGGTGTAAGTCAGAACAAAGTGGTATTCTGACTGGATTGCCAATGTTGGAACGATGTCATTCTACATGTAAACTGAATGTTTATCCTATGTTTTATTCTGATCGGATTGCCAACAACAGAACAATGTCATTGCTACATGCAAACTTGATGTCAATCCTACATAGAATTCCTACGTCGGATTGATGTAGAAAAAATTACATTATTCCTATGTGGGATTTAAGTCAGAACAAAGTATTATTCTGACTGGATTGCCAATATCTTAACGATGTCACTCCTAAGTGCAAACTGGATGTCAATCCTATGTAGAATTCTTACATTGGATTGATGTAGAAAAAAATGACCACCTTCCTATGTAGGATTTAGGGAGGGATTAAGTCGTATTTTCATCAGATTTGCTACATCAGAAATGAGTTCAATCCTGCATAGGATTTTAAACAGAACAAGACAAATTTTTTAAATTATATTTCTGTCATTGGATTTCCTACGCCATAACATTAACAATGCCATTCCTACAAGCAAACTTGAGGTCAATCTGACATAGATATCCTTCATCAGATTGATGTAGGGTTGAGAGCTGGTAGGTCAGAAAGTGTTCAACAGGCCACGATCTGGAGCTAGATCTATTTAACTTGACTGGTGTTAGATCTATAAAACAAACAAAATAAAAAATTGTTCCTACGTAGAATTCCTACATTGTATTTATGTGGAAAAAGGAACATCATTCCTACACTGGGTTTAAGTTGGAAAAAAGTAGCTTTCTGATCAAATTGCCAACATCAACCTATGACTTGAGAACAAAAGAAAAATAGATCTAGAGCGAGATCATGTATTTGACTTCTTGGTGACTAATCAGTCTTGAGATCGACAACAGATAGATTTAGATCTGTATACATGTATATATCTCCGAAAGCCCAAGTTATTTTACATGCAATAACCAAACAATGTCAAAATTGGGCAAAAAGAAAAGGTTGTATGTTGCAAAACCCTGCGTGAGAAATAAAACCCAAACAATACAAAGCAAACTAAAGAGAAGACAGAAAATACACAAAATTTTCAGCGTTCGCCTTTGTCAAGTGAAAAAAAATCGAACAATAAAAGATTTCAACAGGAAATGTATAGAAACAAAGTGAAACAGTTTACTTAACTGCGAGTTCTTTGTATTGTTTGGGTTTTATTTCTCACGCAGGGTTTCACAACATTCTTTTTGCCCAATTTTGACTTTGCCTATAGCCCTGCTGCGACCCCACAGTTTTTCTGTAGTTTTTATGATATTTCGTGAATAACCAAACAATGCATATTTCATGTCAAATACATTCCCAGTAGCAACCATACGGAAATCCGACTCAAGTTTGCTCATACGAATGACATCGTTCCTGCGTTGGTCCACTGGTTACAACATTGCGGTGATGTTGGACTGATGTAGGGCACCCGCCCTTGTGGTAATCCTACAGATCCTCCGAAAATCTGCTTCTGACCGATGAAGGGTTGCTGGCTGGGTTTATATTGGGAAGCGAGTTGCCGCTACAACTGTATCCTTTCACAAATGTGTGTGGCGATTTAACCAACTTAAAATCAGAAATCAGTCCTTTTTGCCCATCATCCATTTTTAAGATTTATACCCCAGTGTTATGCTTCGTCGGTTTAATGACAGAAGGGCGAATAGATATCAACAGCTGTACAACGAAAAGGTGAAAGCTTAACTTCTCTGTATGACAAAAGAGCAAACTGCCAAAATCAATGTTGCGAGAAATTCAGTTTTGAAAATTTTGTGCTACTCTTTCCATCGATTTCTCTCCTTTTTTGGCATACTACAAAACACAAAAACTAAATGAGATTGATCAAAATTGCTTGTGTTGGGTAAAGCCCCCTGCAATACACTTTTGATAACCACAAAAGAGTAAATATCTATATCTCAAATTAGACTTATTTGCCCCTTTATCATACAGATAAGTTAAAGTGTTCACCTTTTTGTTGTACAGCTGTTGTTACCTATTTGCCCCTGTGTCATGAAACCGACGACATGTTGGCCACTAAGTATCAAAAAGAAATGGATTTGTTTGGGATATTTTAATTTTTGTTTTCATAAAGGACACTGATTCACAGCCCTTCATACCCTGCAGATGAACATTTCGAAATTGAATAATTCAGCGTGTACTTTCAATTATTGACAGAATTCAATTGAGGTCCCTTGGTTCCATCAATAACAGCGTTAACCTTTACACATCACCTCACACTTTGCTTAAGCACTCCAGTGCTGTGACTTTATTGCTATGTTAATTTCTCTTTTTCTTCAGACGGCCATGAGACAAGTCTACTCTTTACATTCATGACTGGCGCAGGAGCTGTCATTATGTGAAATTGGAGTTCTCTGCAACAGTGATCATGGGCTGGATGATACAAAGCAAGAACAAATTATTCCAGAGCATTGGTAAATACAAACAAATGAAAGACATTTTATTCAATTTTATACTGCAATTATTTTCTGTTTACTCCATATTACCTGGAAATTTTTCTATTTTCTAGTCATTAATTTTTTCTTCCTTCAATTGACACTGATAAAACACAAGTCATAGATAAAACACGTCTTACCTCAAAATACTAAGCAAAATAAAATGATGAGATGAGATATTCAAAAGTGTAAAAACACAGAATTGGAACAAGGAAGCACTGTGATTAAAAATTAATAATAGAATGAAACCCAACTAATCAAAGAGTTAATGAGCGGTTGGCATGTAGATTCACAGCCGAGATGTATAGGATCATCCACATGTTCAGCGAGACAGATAAGTCTTTTAAAATTTCTAAAATAACCCACCCCCCACCACCACAATCATACACACAACATGTCTTTTCCATACCAACCACCTGAGGGGGGAAGTGGTCTATTGTGTAGACACTTGATGATAGAAAGCAGGCTTATTGTTTGCAGTGCACATTGTAAGCCTACCCTCTGCACACCATGGCATGCAATGTATTGATGGGCATGGTTTGAATCACTGAGTTGATTTTCTTCGATTCGAATAAGATACGCTGATTTGAATCACCACCGAATGAATCAGCAGATGAATTAAAAATGATTTGAATCATGATTCAAACCACCTTTGATTTGCCTCTTGCTTGAGGTTCATTGCGTAAAGGAGCCAGTGGAGCAGACTTTGACGAGGGACTGGTGTAAGGGGAATAATGCATGGATCAGACTCATCACCCCATGGTAATAAACAAATCAATGCTTATCTATGTTAGGACCCATTGGTGGCACAGTTCCTGTGGCTATTAGGTCGCTGAATGACTCGAATCGTGATTCGCATATGCCACCACTGGCTTATGGACTGATTCAAATCAAATGAATCACTCAACCCACTGATCCGAATCAGTTTGAGTTATCAAAAGAAGAATCATTGTCCACCATTTATACAATGTCGATTCAGCATGGATGGTCTAGCTTAGGCAAGAAGTGATAGTATCATGGGCTTCTGTGTTTGTGAAAAATAAAGGATCGGGGTGAAATCAGGGACACAATGCAAACACGAAGAAAATACTTCCCCGCCATTTCAAGTCTTCAAATTTAGAAAAAAAAACTTCTGCAGGTTGAAAGGCAGGCAAGTTCAAAATTTCATTCAAATCCGTGTTGCACTAGTAGTGATTTTTTTATTATGTAGATTTGATTGATGCCGAGAACATTTTGCAGACTTGTCGTTTTTGTTTTATTTCTATATCCAAGTGACAATTTCCTCCTACTTTTATAATTTTCATTATTAATGTTTGTTATCAGGCCTGAAATCATTTGAGTCTGGCGTCGTATATTTGCCCCGTAAGATTTTCTTTGGTTCATTCTTATTCATCGAATGTACAGCTATACGCCTATAGGCCCATTGCGAATGACGTCACAGAGTGTTTTTCTTATGTACTTCCGACACCTAAAATGGCGCGTGGATCAGCTGACGAGTGTAACTTCAAGATATGTCTAAGCGGTTAAAATGCCTGCTGGTTGCATTGCAGTTGGCTGTTATGTCAGGGGTGGAAAGGATGGATCCAAGCTGGTCAGATTCCCTACCATCCGTGTAAACAAAGGAAAGGAATTGAAAGAATTGACCGAACGTCTCCCATGTGCGTGAAAGCACGTGTCATTGTTTACTGTAGTGAACTTTTTTTTAGCTCGCCACCGATTGGTTCGCGACGCCTAAAGTGCTCACAGTGCAAATCTGCTAACGAATCAAAATCAGTGCTACCATCGCCATGGTTAAGCGTCGGTCCTGACAACTAAAATGGCCGATATGCGCAATGGGCCTATTGTCAAGTCCGAGTTGACAACTGCATCAATTCCCTCGACGTTGTGTTATGTTTCTTGGGCTCATTTGTATCTTGTTTGCAATGAGTTGAAAGTGTTACGGGTTGAGGATGCTCACCCCCTCCCCCCCCCCCATCTCTCCTTCCTATGTTAATTTCAACATTGCCTTAAGTTCACTTAATATTAGGGATCCAACATGAAGTCATTCTCAAGTCTTTTTTCAAGATTTAAAAAAAAATAAAAATAAAATACATGTATGGGAAGAAAAGGGGGGGGGGGGGGGCTCCTGAGTCTGATTGTCATGAGGAAAATGTGATTGCAAGAACAGGGATGGGGACACAGGAGAATTTTCCAAAAGTAGAGAATGAGTTTGTTGTCATATTCAATGATGCAATTTGGAATCGAATAAATAAATAGTATCGATTCCACTTCCGGTTTGTAGGAAAAACTAAGATTGTGTCAAGGGCAAAGGACGATAACCATGTGATGGGGATATAGTCTTTCTGAGAATGTAAAATTATGAAGTTATGCTGTATCGAAAGATAATTATCTTACAAAATATTAATAAGCATAAACCTTTGAATTAAAACAAGACGTTTTTGGCAGTGTTGATAAAGGTATGGATTTAATATCTGAGTTGTATGCATAATGAGGTCAAACCCATAACGGCAGACAATGTATGGATTCTGTGTCATATAAGAAAAACCCAAATTTATTTATAGTACAGAACAGCCACTTGTGGGAAACCTGGGTGGTTACTTGCTCCTGCTTCCATGTAGCGTCGAGGTCGGCGGTCGACCAAGGTACTCGCACGGCTAGTCATGCCCAACTAGTCTATAAAGCTTAGGGTCTGGCGAGATTTCCTCCCTTAAGACGCAACTGAGGGACTGAGAGTTGGGGTGGAGTTTGGTCGGGGGTAGGCCGGACAAAACATACGGATTAGAACCTACTTCCTTAGATCTTAAGGGGCAATTGGTACTATTGTATTAGACTTAGGATCGTCCATGTCATGGGAAAAGTGCTCTCGCAACCACATAGTCAGACTGCACACCTGGTGTGCTAGGAGGGTAGTGTGTGCTGGAGTCCCCGTGCCACTTTTTTTTTCTTCCTTAAAATTTCCCGACCAGTCTTAAATTTCTATTTTTAATACTCAAGTGGAGGTGAAGCCATGCTCGGCCATGCTTTGTTTAACCTTTTTTTTTTCGTTGTTGCCGGGTGGGGATGGGGAGAATTTCTCTCTTACATCATTAATGACAGTGGTTTAAAACTGTCTCTTGGAAGACAAGATATGGATATTTTTAACACTCCCTCAAAGAATCTTAAAGAAGGTATAACATAATGCACTTTTCTTTTTTCTCGAGTTTTTTTTTTCCTCCTCCTTTTCATATTACTTTTATCACAGTTGTCTGGCCCTGAAGTGCTCAAAGCATCATTGGGAGTATAATACACCATATGAATTCACTGTTAGATTGCATCCTGTTAACGTTGTGCAAGTTTATGAATGGAGTTAAACCTAGTCCACTGTTACAAGTAATTCAAACCCATCCTTTTCCCCTCGCCCTGGAGACTGCAATAAAGTATTTAGCAAAGAGCACAAGGTGCCCTCCTTTTACATTTTAAATTCATCTACCTGTAGCACTTTTCAAAATAATCCCCATCGGTTTTCCTTCCATATATCTCTTTTATATGATTCCAACTAAGTAATTGTATTTTTTTTTTCCTATATAAACTAATTTGTTTCAAAAGAATATTTTCACACATTTTTGAGTAAAGAAATAGTTTTCTTCGTCAGAGCTTGTTTTCAAAATAAGCTAATTAGAACTGCAACCCACTGGTTGCTCACAGTAAACTGAAGTAAACAACTTTTCCCGCAACTTCAGTGTCCTCTCAGCCCATGCAACTCCTACTTGGTTAAACGGCTTCTTTGTTTACCAGTCACTAACCCTGCAAAAAGCCAATGTGTAGGATTTACATCAAATTTGCACATAGACAAAAGGTTGTTCTCACATAGACCCGCTGGCTATGACATCACGCCAACGTCAGTTTGATGTAGGGAATACACCCTCCCATAATCCTACCAATACAATGGAAATCAGATACAAATCTACACTGGATTAACGTCATGATGCTGGGTGTACTTTACACATTTATGTCCCCCAAGGATGAACATTTTCCTACAGATTTTGCATTATATTGTTTTTGTTTTCTTCCTCAGTGAAGATATGACCATGGGAAGGATACTGCATGAAGAACTGTACAGAAGAGGCAGCAGTGAAAAAGCAGAGAAAGAAGCATCTTCCAGTTCAATCTGTCTCCAGCATTTCCATGTAGTCACTGCAACAGACAATTCATGGCAAGGATCAGCCTGATCAGCCATCTCCACACACACATATAGCCAGACATTAGAGATATTGAAGTTACGGTCATCTTCTTTTGCAAAGGACGAGTAACAACAACATCAACATGAACTTATGAAAATATACTGGTAAGTTATTTGTCATGATTGAGTTTTAATTTGAGTTTTACAGTGCGTAGGTACGATAATAGCCACTTTGAGCATTTCATGATTTTTTCATTATCTCACTTTTGAGCTAACCTTCAACCCCCAGATGCCTATAAGTAAGATCAAGTGAAAGTGAAGTTAAAAATCTAATAGGAAAGGACAATACTGCAAAAGTATGTCATGAAACTGTGTAGAGATCTGATAAAACTCTACTAAATCAACTTGTGGAGTTCTTCCACCTTGCTATGTTATTCCTTCTTCTAGAACAGTGGTTTTTCAGAGCTCCAGGTCACATTCCTCCCCTTGAGACCCCATATTTCCTCAATTCCTTCCCCATTTTGAATTGTCATTTAATTTTTGGACTATATGTATTATACTTTCACAGTGGTAATTATTGAAAAAAGTTTTTGTGAACTATTAATTCATGATCATCCTTATAATTGTGCATGCTGCTATTTCATTTGATACTTACATACACAAATGTACCTGTAACAGCTGAGGTTGTTCTAGCACGTTATAGTAGGGGGGAGTTAGTTGATCTAACTACAACCCTTTAGAAAACGAAACTATTACAGCTGTAAAATAAATAAACACGAGATCCGACGATAGATTAAATAATACTAAAGTTTAATAACTGTATAGTGAACAATAAGTTACTAGGAAGACACCAGCGAAACTAAATATCTACGCCACACAAAAGGAAACTCACTTACTCACCCCCAACCACTCACACAGGTCTATATATATAAACATTCCTACAGAAAGTTCCCGAAATAAACGTTACCTTTGCCCTCGCACAAACTAACCAATCACGCATCAATACGTCATCAGGTTACATCACCCAAGGCCAAATCTGGCGTAAACATTCGTCTCCACAATGTTATCGAATGTTCGGGAACATACTAATATTTACTGAACGAGTCAAAACACCTGACAACAAGCGAGCGAGGAAAAAACTACTCACTAGGAAAAGCAGGTCAGGTCATGGAGTACAGTACACTCTGGCGGTCGTCAACAATAAAATGAAAGAAGAAATGAACACATGCTCACCAGTGTAACACGAAAACGGGGGAGGGCAAGGGATAGCTTGCAGATGCTACAGTACTATTCTATCCAAGTTTGGAGTTTCTCCTGTGAGTGAAATCCCTCCCCATTTCCACCCCTTGTTAAAATTCCTGCCCTAGGAGCCAATTAGTACCTCCCATTTGAAAACCACTACATGTAGCTGTTTTCACTTATGGTCTAAAACAAATTTTGGAATTGTCCATGTGGTTGTACTGTACAGGGTTATGTGTTTCACAACAGCGCTTTGCATTTCAGTTGGTATTACATGTAGTGTCAAGTCTGAATTCCTCAAAATACTATAATTATATTTTCAGTGTGCAATCCTGCAAGAAGCAGCCCAATGGGCGACATCAGATGTAAGGGAAATAATCAAAATTTACCTTAAAACATTTGAATGATGGAGATGGGTTATGCCTTATATGACAGCTGTCTTGCATAAGTTATCGTTCAATTAGTGATGCTTTACAAGTTTTCCATTTTACTGTTTTGTCTGTTCAAATATTTTACCGAACTCTGTGGCTATTCAGAAGTATATCAATGTGTCTGCCTATTGAAATTTTAATGATCCTTTGCGTAATTTTGATTAATTTTCCTTAATCTTGTGTGCATTATTATAACAATGCATTGTATTATAAAATAAATGTGTGTGTTATTGGTGAGCAGATTTGACAGTTTGAGTAGACTGATAAGGAAATTAGACAATTTCTAAATGATATTACTTGAGGAACATTCCCCTATTTTTCTCCACCGTATCAATTCATTTAGAAACAGAATGTCCTTATTATCAACTGAAAGGACAGAACTACTTCAACGTGTAACTGCTTTTTTTTTTCTAATCACAAAGCAGTTGTTTTGTCCATTTTTATACTGATTTCGTACTGTGTCTAGAGTGACCCAAAATGGTCAATCAAGATACAGCATGCAATAAATAAAATGAAGTAGGATGGATGTTTTTGACATAGAACTTTGTATTGTCATTGAATTTTTCCATTTTTGTTTCTTTCCATTGTCTTTTCACAAGACAGAAACCAGCATTTCCGTAGTCTCACTCTTTTTTGCCAATTTCAGCTGTTTGTTAGCTTTTGGAGTTTGATATTTGTAACATGGTAATGAGCCAATACTTTTGATATGAAACAATTTGAGAGTATAATTCGATGAAAGAGACTTATTTTTGTGAGTTGCATGCTGTTGAGCCTTTACTTTGATGATGACAACGGTAACTTTGACACCACTATTTTTGCCTTAGTATAATGCTTTCCTTGGCATTCAATCAAATGATTGTCAACACAGTAGATGTGATTTCTTTATTATAGTAGTACCAGGACATACAGGATTCATAATGATAACTGAATTGAGTGCCTTTGTTTTCTATATTAAATGGCATTTATCATTTTTGCAGCTGTCAGTAAAGACGTGTTTCTCAGAAGGTCTGTGGTTAGATACATCCAGTTACCGGCAGACGAATGTGACACACAATAATTATTACAAGACGCAATGAGGAAAGAAGCAGGCCAAAATAAACAGAGATTGGATGTTTGTGCATCGCTGATGAAGGTGGGTGATGATTTATGTATGCATAAGGATGGTTGATGTGTGATTTGGAAAGATGGAGAATAATAGTGATTTTGTGCATTGTTTACTTCAGATGAGTGAGTAAATGTGTTGAGAGTGCATTATCTTAAGTTTGCTGATGAATGTTTGTGAATATGGCTTGGAAGAAAGTAAGAGGGGCGAGCAAGGTTTTGTTCATGAACACTTTCCATGCTGCAGATTTCATGGAATTATTTTTACTCCTGAAAGCTGATGCATCCATCATGAACTTCGTAAACTCGTGAAAGAATTGGCAAGAATACAAAAGTAGGCCGTTAGAAATGCAGAAAGTGATCCTGATCATTTATTCACATAACTCAACTCCAAAACAGAAAATTTGTCAAGGAGTAAGATGCTAAGATGTTCCAAAAAAAAATACCGGTTCTTTCTCATATATTAAATGTTGCAATGAACAGTAAAGACACTAATTCTGCAATTTTATAACAGTTAACAGTGACATGAGCAGTGTTCAGGACTGGGGGTCATTTATGTTGTTGTTGTTTCATTTTGTGAAAGATTTCGATGATGTCCTGAAAAGCTTATGAAGAGATACAAGTACATGGAAGGTGAAAGATTTCAGCAGTTTGAATTTTTAGCCCAGAAAGACTGTAGCAAGTGAATACCTGAGAGATTTATTGTTGTTTTAGTTAATGCATTACTTTTGTAATGGCACAGTTCAATTCGAAACAAGGAACTTTATTGATCATTTAGTTGGAGATGGTTATTGATTGACTTACATTGGATGTTTGATACATTTACCCTGTACGAAATTGAATCTAAGTCTTGTCAGAGATAAGTCTTTATGAAATCATTGTAATTTGCCTGAACGGTGATCAATGTTTGAATTTTTAAATTTTTTTTTTTTGGGGGTACTTTTATGATTGGTTATGGTAAAGAAATGTTAAAATTTCCAAGATAAGCTTTCCAAAGAATATTCGAATTTTAAATAAATTTAAATACGTGTTGATTTGTCAGGAAACATATCAAAGTGAACATGAGATGTGTCAGACAGGTAGCATAGTAGATATATGCCTTAGGATTGAACTAAGACCATGTACATGCATGTGATGGATGCTTCATCTTCATCTCCAGTGTTCATGTATTATTCCTTGCTTGTTGAAATAAATTTGTACACTTTAGGATGAATTAATGTTTATCTTGACTCATGTGATTCTGCAGGAAAGCTGCGGACTTTAATGGGTCTTGTTGGTCTTTCTGACTGTCCAAGGAATTCGCAATATGCGTCCAAGGAAACCTGGCCATTTCTGCTGCCATCCTTTGAGTTCCTGTCAAAAATGTCCATGCCTCGCTTCCATACACAAGTATTGCACTTCAGAACTCTCTTTCCTACTGCTATTGATAAACTTTTACATGTATTTATCAACAAGTGTTTCATTTTATGGAATGCTAACTTTGTTTATCCAGTTCGGCTTATTTCTGCAAGCACTTTCCATCTGATGTTAAAGTAACTTCCAGAATTATAAACTGGTGGACTTGCTCTTCGTTAATTATGCAGGTGGGAATTGTGTCTTTTCTAGAAACAACAACTGTCTCTGTTTTCCTGCTGTTTAAACTTAGCCTTTTTTGTCACTTTCATGTACAACTATATCCAACAGGGCCTGAAGGCGGACTTCTTCTGCTATCAAGACTATGTCATCATCATGGCATAACATAGGTTATCTCTATGAAATATGACAGGTCTTTAAAATTTCCCATGATGGTTTCGCTGTACAGCTGGAACAAGTCAGGTGACAAAATACATTCCTGTCTTACTCCTCTTTTTTTTTATGTTTTGAAACGTGCTGATATCCTGGTCTTCTCTCATAGCGGCCATCCACTCCCAGGACAGTCATGTTCTTGGTGATTCTAAGATCTTTGCCATCGATAATCCAGTTCTTCCAGTACATTCATGATATTAACCGAAACAAATGTAATAGTAAAAATACCCAATAATAGGCTACGTACTTTCAGAGAGTAATGGGGAGTGGTGCTGGTGAAATAATAACCCCTTTTGTTACTATATTGAAGGTAAACACTTGAAAGCTCTCGTCAATCAAACATTGAGGGTGACATTTTCATGGGTGGGTGAGGGAGAGAGAGAGAGAAGAGAGAGAGAGAGAGAGAGAGAGAGAGAGAGCTTAATTATAATGACACCGGAGAGCCTACGTAGGAATGATGTCACTTCTGCATTCTGTCATTCAAGTACGGTCAATTATTCGCATTGGATTTCCATTTGGTTGCTGGCTGGGTAACATTTTTAATAGAACAGATTAGTAGTGATTAAATTGGATCTCCATTTCTTCTTCCAGCCTCCAAAATATTGATCAACAGCGAACTTAACATGTCCCATTATCAACATGAAATCACCCAAACTATTGCCATTTTAAAATTCTCCACGAGATAAAATACAAAACGAACAGTTTTTGTTCTGACCTATTCATGCATGAAAATATATGGAAGGTAGGCCTGCGGTCCCTTGATGTTGAAAGGCGTGGCATAACATTTTGTCAGGATTAATGCCATCCTTTTTAGATCTGTTTTTTTACACAATGAGGAGGAACTAAGAATTAAAAGATAATGTGCTTATAATTATTGACATTAAAAATGGCAATTCACACTGCTGAAGTGAACCCATAATGGCTGATCTATATGCACTTTTAATATCTCATTTTTTGCCCTCTTTCCCCACATAAAGCACAACCATTCACTCATTTTGTGGTCTCTTTCTGAAGCTGATTCTGTGTGATTGTATTGAGGATTTGGTGCGTTTGGAAAAAGCGTATTCCTCCTGAAGCTCATTTCATTCAATTGTTCATTGTGGTAAACAATTTAAAATGATGATAGAAATAGAGATATGGTCGATAAATGACAGTACTTTAGAAACACAATAGTAATCAAATATACAGAGAATTAATTTCCTTTAACAGAAATACCCTTTTGTTAGACAAGAAATAAATCAGGCATACTCTGGGCTGCATGTTAAGGGTTTTGTAGATCTGTAAACCCTTCTGTTTGTGAACAAATAGAAACCTATGTGGCTTTACTGTCTTGCAGTAGGTAAAGCAAAATTCTACTTGTATAATCACCCTCTGATATGAGCAGTCAGTAACTCAAACTTGTTCATCCTTGGGCAAGCAGAAAAAAAAAAGTAACAACAAAAAGTCTGCTCCTGCGGAGATTCAAATCTCCCTTACCAACTTGGCAGGTGAGTTTACTATCATGCCACCGGGGAACCTGAGTAAAAACGTAACTAAGCAGGGTCTCTTTAATGCTACCGAAGACACGATAACGGATAAGTATCGCTTAAAAAAAGACAACCTGGTGCATTGTTACCATTAGAAATACCATACGTTACTCCGAATCGAGCCATCTGTGAAGAGCCTAATTATTCAACGAAATGAGCCAGAATTGTGATCTAAAGGAGCTCTTCCTAAATAAAATCACAAAACCAAAAATCCATCTGCGAATAAGATTCTGACATCTGTGAATAAGATCCAGATCTTATCTGCTGACGTCTGCGAATAAGCATGGCCTTTTTGAAAACTTGGCCACATTTTTAATGCTTCCTTTTTATCGCAAGTTACTTTTGAATCCACCGGTGGCAAATTTGAAAGCAGAAACAATGGTCGCCATGGTGTGTTTACAAACATCCTCTCAAACTTTGAACCTCAGTTTCTGAGAGCTTCGTTTTGGTATAGTCCCATTTTCTCCGAGTCTGCCTCATAATGCGGAAAATATCACCCTTGAAAAGGCAAATTTATGAATTTAAAATGTAATATGTTGCATTTTTTTTTTTTTGCTGACATTGACGACCTGTAAAACTGACGCAATGCCATGGCTGATCAAGTCAATTTCAAGGAATATTTAGCACAGAATATTAAGACAGAAAGCAAATGACTTTTACACCGTATGGTGCAAACTTTTAAATTATGTTTTGGACATTTTACAGACAGACAGAATTAATCAGTATAGAGCTGTAAGCAAATCCAACAAATATCTCTCACTCAGTGTAAATTTTTCCTCATGTTGTTCATCATATCGTTCTATTTATCACATGGACAATTATAACAAGTAGTGGCAATTGTAAAGTAGGTAAGATATAATACTAAATTTGATGCCAAGTCTGCGTTTCATAAGTTTTTAATTCATGTATTTTTCCTTTACAGATGAAATTTCTAGAAGATGTGACTTGCAAAACTGTATGTCAGGGATTAATCAATCTGCCGCTCGACTTGGATCGCCGAATGAATAGTCTAAATCTAGCAATTAGGATGGATTACATGCACCATTGGTGAGTGGAAGAGGCTTGATAATTTAGTTAGAAGATCATGATCAGGGATTCCTGGAAAAGCCTTGGAATTAAAAAATTTAAGAAAAAAGTTCTGGAATTAGTCAGGGGTGGGAAACCTATAGAAATTTCTGAAATTCTGGATTCTAAAAAAATTTTCCTGCAATGGAAAGTTACCTCCAGAAGAAGGAAAAAAAACAAAATCGGACGACAGGTTTCCTAAACACCGCTTTTTAACACAGCAAGATGGGCACTATTTTCTGATTGGTTGTTGAGCTTAACTTTAAGCTGCCATCTTGAATATTTTAATAAGTTTAGATATTAGGGCTGGGCAGCGGATCACTTTGCAGTTAACTGGTTATCCGAGCGATCCGGATGTGAAAAACTGGTTAATCGGTTCGCCTACTGAGTTTTTAAAAAAGAGAATGGAACTATCTTTGTGCATAGGGCTTATAAAAAGGAGGGAAGGAACACCAGACCCTCCCTTCCCCCATTCTTTGCTAACCAGCCTCGTTTCATCCCCTGAGACCCACTTGTATGCAAGACATGAAAAGTGGCACCCTAGGCTAGGCTACCCCACTTTGTGTCCTAGGCAAGGCCACATTCCGCTGTCCTGCACGCCACTACGCGGCACGAGCAGCCTTCATCTCTCTCTCACGTTTTCAAAACGAAATTGGGTAACAAGATCCGACTGGCTTCAGAGAAACGAACCAAATCTGAAAAACGACGTGAAAAGCGAGTTGAGTCCAAAATTTGGTTCATCAGTTTTATCGGAATAACTGGTTAACCGGTTCGCGAACCGAATCTTTGCCCAGGCCTATTAGATATTTACAATTTTTCTGTGGTTTTTATGATATTACATTTTCTACTGCGATGTTCAATTTGCTACACACACTGTTGTACTGAAGGCATTGTCTCTGGTAGTGTGCATGTTGTTTTAGATCCGTCTAATCTTTAACCACAATATTCCCATATGACCCTTCAAGATTTATGGATACAATTGAGAATGTCAAAAAAGCAGAAAGTGGTTTTATTAAGTAAGTGGACCTGGTCTTGGATTGAGGGTAAAGACGATAAAGGTGAATTTGTAAGTACTGTATTTCAGGAACATAGAACTTTTGGCCTTGCATTGTACTTGATATGTAATGGGAGGTGCGGAAAGAAAGCTCAGCTTGGTCATGTTGAATTGAAACAACATAAAGAAGTAAAGAAACTGATCAAAACATGTTCCACAATATCGCCTACATCGCTCACACTTCAGCAGTGGAATCTTTTTCTCTGTTTCTTAAGGGCCTACACACTTTCAGTCCAAACTAAATGGTCCGAAGTTAAGTCCAAATTGCCTGCAAAACTAACATTATGCCATTCATCCACATCTCATCATCAGTATCATCATTTTCTCCACCATTTATGATGATTGTGGTGATAGTTCAATTGATCATCAGATTTTGTTAAAGGGGCTGGAAATGAGTTTGGAATAAAGGGCACTGCCCTCAAATGATTTGACTCATATCTTTCTAATCGCCACCAAACAGTTCTAGTTAATGGCAAAGAATCCATGAGTCATGTCTTAACATGTGGCATTCCCCAAGATTCTGTATTAGGACCTATTTTGTTTACAATGCATACACAGCCACATGTAAAGGAACCGGAACAATTTAACCTCCGGTATCACTTCTGTGCGGATAATACGCAAATTTATGGCTCAGCAACATTTAGTGACATAGATGACATCGTTCACAGGGCTGAAAATTATTTATTATATGTTAAAGAGTTGATGAACAAACATAAATTGATGCTGAATGAAGATAAGACTGAGGTTATCCTGGTAGGCAGACTCGAAACAACGTGATAAAATCCAAGATGAATGTCAGAAATAATCTTGGTGTTCCATTCGATAATGATTTGTCTATGACCAGGGAAGTCAATCACCTGATTCGAAGAATGTACATTGAGATCAAGAAAATGAGTAAAGTAAGGCACACTGTTTCGACTGACAGTGCCACCCTATTGGTAAATTCGCTTGTCCTTCCACAGGAAAACATTAAAAACAGCAAATAGTACAGAATAATGGAGCACGATTAATCCTTAAGAAAAGGAAAAGAGATCACGCATCTCCTCTACTGCAGACAGTGGACTGGCTACCGGTAGAAAAACGAATAATGTATACACTGGCTACCCTGTACAAATGTATGTACAAAAACGGACCATCTTATTTAAGTGATTGTTTGACTCCCTGTGTACCATCATGACATCTTAGATCATCTGTAGACACTAAAAAGTTTAAAATTCCTAAGATGTCCCAGAAGACCATGGGTGAAAACTCTTTTTCTTATCAAGGGCCTCAGATTTGGAATTCTCTGCCTCTGTCTTTGAGAGAGACTGAAAATTTTGTGACTTTTAAGCATCAGCTGAAGAGTCATCTTTTACACTCTGAATGTCCATTCAGCTTTTGATTTTCCTGAGTATGCCTGTATATTGTGTATGCAAATGTTGTAAAGGGCTTAATTACAGCGGGGTTGCTAACGGGATGAAGCGCTACATAAATGCTGTGTATTATTATTATTATTATAATGGTAGTGCTGCTGCTTATGATAATGATCATCATCCTCATCAACACCAC
The DNA here is from genome assembly GCA_963931925.1 of Onchidella celtica. NCBI lineage: Eukaryota > Metazoa > Mollusca > Gastropoda > Systellommatophora > Onchidiidae > Onchidella > Onchidella celtica. The sequence continues at coordinate 43,702,810 of OZ007580.1, forward strand.
TATTGCCATCAGATAATCACCTCCACAACTGCCACTATCATCATCATTGTCATCTTTGTTGTCATTAGCAGCAATTGCAACAGATGAATTCTCATCAACTTAAGAATGTATAATAACTTTTAGAGTAACATTACAAATTCCACTTTCTCTGATCATCAAAGTTACAGTGAATTTTCACTGGCATATTCCAATAGACCATGTAGCCATTTTTATGAAACTTCTGTAGATCTTGTGTCAAGTGACTATAACGAGACAGGAAAGTGGAGACAAAATGGAACAAACCAGCTTGTATATAAATGTCTATTCAGTGATAATGCCGTCTTTTACAAGAAGCACTAAAACGGGGCATGCATGTGAAAACGTTGCTAATTTTGATACAGGGCATTTCCATGAAAGTTGTTAACTTAGGGTCAAAAGTTCAAAAACAGCATATTAATTGGTACTCAATGCTAATTTGACGTCTCACTGATGACATTCCAGAAGAAACGACTGAAACCACCTCCCAAAAATAGTGATTTTCCAAATATTAAGATGGTCACTAATAAAATGTTAAAATAAGTAAAAATGACTGCAGAGTTTTACATATGACATGTCTGGATTTGATAAATTTTTGAAGTTCACGCATACATAATGAGACTTTAGGTTTCATTTTGTTCCTGCAAGTTGGTATAAATGTTAGTCCTGTGAAATTTACAATAGGGTCTGTGATTCCACAACCAAGACAACACATTAGTTTATCTTGCTTGGAGAAGAACCATCTAATTATCAAAACCTTTAGGATTTATTCATTATTTCAGTGATGCTTTGTGAAAATAAGTTCAGTAGTTTTGTGGATAACACTGGATGTGTACAACACTACAGTTGTGGAATCAGAGTTTCAGTTATGGAATCATGGTTGTGGAATCACACTTTTGAAAAACTGCCAATTTTGTGGGTCTGAACATTTAAAACATTTAAATCATGGCATCACCTGAAGAACTAACTTCCTGGGTGACAATGTTGACTCCATGTAATCCTTGTCTAGCTTCAACTGAGAGACTGAAACCTGAGAACTCAAAGTGCGGGGAGTATTGGGGTGCCATATGTGTTTTCTCCTTGGAAACGACAGGTATTAGTGGAGACTAAAAATCTGTCTTATTTTTAACATTGTGATCGTTATGGTAAAAGGAATGATGTGTTTCTATGTTTCTAAACAATTTCATTTTGTTTTATGGTGCTGCCTTTTAATTTCAAACCTGTTCGTGTCATATTCACGTTCTAAGTTTAATATGATATGCTACTTACTTTTTTGTCCCTTTTTGGAGAAAAATTCCACAACCAAGGGTTTTTAAACACACTTGCAAATCTGCAGTAAGGTGTTGTATTTTAGTCAAACTTATCGGTTCACCCTGTAGGTATGTAGGACCCTTTACTCTTTTGTTCTTGTTTAAATCTTTATTTAAAAAGAAGTTTTGTTTCTATTAATTATATTATTAGTAACATTAATAAAGACTAAACCATTATTTTGTGTATTGCAGTCAGAGGAGGCATGTTATGTTAACAGTTCAAGAAGTTTTTCTCTCAGCAGTTCCCATCCCCGATTAGTAGTGAATAATCCCTTGAATAGTCCAGCAGTTCTCTTTGGGTTTGAAAAAGGCTGAATTAAGTTTAAAAAAGTATGGTTTTGGTTCTCAGGTTTCTGTCATTTTCTTGCATTTAAGCAGCCGTGGAAAAGCCCTGGAAAAACACTCTCAAAAAGCTGCAGGGACCCTGGTGGATGAGCACCACCTTAATTGAAAGCTCCTATTTTGACCTGTATCTAGGCCTTGTAATACAGACGACAGGATTGCCAGCATGCATGGAGTTGGCCTGGAATTCCAACTTTGAGCTCAGAGTTGGAACGAGAGTTATCGACATGTTTGCTAGTTGTCTAGAAAGGTTGGCCGTGGCTTCGATCGTTTGACTAAATCTAGAATCTAGATACCTGGATGATCACTACTTTCTTGAACTGGCTCCAATTCTAACCGCGATGTGTAAATGAGTGCAGAGATCAGTGATCGTAAACTTTTAACTGCTGTATGCCTCTTCAGTGGCCAAAACTCACAAATAGAGTTGTCCTCAATATCCTCCCTCATTACAGCACTCGCTTTATTGCTTCACCGTAATGTTCAGTTGTCCAGTGTGACTCATTGATTTCATTCAACAATGTTCGTCTCTTCATTTCTACTCAGAGAAAGCTAGGTTATCATAATTTTTCGTACCCCAAACTACAGAATGATGAACGGAAAGTGCAGATATGTCTGAATGGGACAGGAATGGGTGTTTTTCAAAATGGCTCAAGAAATGCAGTGAGTTCCATGCAGAGTGCATTAGTCCTGTTGATTGATCTACTCCAGCAGAGAATATCACATTTCAAACAAAGAAATTTCTAGTCCTTTGGCCCAAGGAGAAAATGCAGCACGTAAGAAAAAATTAGATATTGCCTGTGGCAATTTTAAACCCAGTTTAGTTTGTAAAGAAAATGCAGGTTGCGTCTCAACTGAGCCCATTGCAACCTCAGTCATTAGTTCCAACCCCAGTGCATTAGCTGTGCTTCAATCTTGCCATGCCAGATATGTCATGATAAATTCACGAGCCTTCAGTTTCGCGGTGACTTTATGAGGTTTGATTTTGAAGACATTGTCATTAAATTGAGATGTGGATATGTACATGTAGAGCAACAAAGAAGGCATAACTTTCACTTATTACACACTTATTAATACATTGTACAATCAATCCATGATCTACCACTTTATAAAAGTCCTATAATTAAAAACAGAGGCCAATGTTTCCGTCTTATGTATCCCTCAGTGCCATTAGATGTATGAAAATCCTAGTTAGCCACGGGTCATTGCATGACGCAACAAACAAGGGAATATTATGATTTGCAAGTTTTCGCAGCCCATCCCATCTTCCTAAAGAAATATTTGTATGTATTACTGGCAGGATTATCTAGGGTATAAAATTATAGCCCCCTCTCTTTATGTACATTAAAACAATAATGTTGAAACATACAAATATTATTTCACCTTACGTATGTATATTCATAACTTTCACAAACAAGAGTAATGAAGACAGCAAACAAATTGGAGATCTAAGTACGCTATAGATAGTAAAATGCAGTTTTCATTTTACAGAAAATGGCTCATTTTTGTGCAGTTTATCTCAGGGTGTACTTGTAAGTGCTGGCCACTCTGATACTGATATAAGCATAATTAATCTCTGAATAGTACCGAATTGAACGTGGTGATCAGATACAGACTCCCGTGCTCATTAGTGAGCTGTGCACGCTGTTTCTGTTGTTTGGGATTACCGCACTGAATTAAATGCTCTTGAAAAGCTGTCAAGTGGCACCAGATCACATGCATGAACAGAAAACTCTTTAAAAACAATCAGTTAAACAAAGCAATGGACAGCCAGAAATTTGCGTCAAAGTTTACCCAAACACAGATTGGTTAAGGAGACCTCTGATAGGCTAAATTTGATGTGTTTTGGATAGGCGGCGTGGGAAATTAGTTGGACTGGATGTGGAGCAAAATTCAGAAATAAGAAAATATGATGGTATTTTTATATTAATACTTCAAAACTATTGACCGGCCATCTGTTTGGAAGTTACTTGATAATATTTGATCAAGGCCAAGCTTATTTTCATCTGCAACATTACTGTTTGCATATATTAATACAAGTACCAGCCAGACCCATGGCTTAGAGCAGTTAACCTTTAAGCACCATGGTGATCACACACTGCCTAGCCTGCTTTTCTTTCGCTACCTGGATAGAAAAAGTTAAAGTGACTGGATCGAAAAGCAGCTTTGGCTGTACTGTGGGCAACTCCTGTTATCCTTGTGGCGATAAGTGATGTAGCTGAAAGATCATTCCCCCACTAGTACTAGCGTTAGCATGATAGAAAGTTTAGTCTGCACTTTTCATTGATACAAAAGTTTTGTTAAACACTCTTCAATATATCAAATATTATGATTTTTTTTTAAAATACCTGAAAATCACATGTATGCAGGGAATGCTGCGGCCTCCTGCTTTATGTCTACAGGGCATGAACTGCTTTGGCACTGGCATTTGTGTAAAGGTTAATTACATCCGATAAGCTTTTTTGCCTGACTATGAGTTTGACAGCCCCGAGTGGTTGTGATCCTTATCTAATCTGTCTCTGTGATTCCAGGTTTGTGGACAAGATACCCATCAACTTTTGCAGAATGTTAGAAAGTGGTGTTAAACTCTGCACCATGAAGTTCCCAGTAGGTTGCCAAGTGACTGTGAGTGGCCTAAGGAGAGGTCTCTGTGACACTCTGGTAGGTTACACGATAGAGCTCATTTGCAGATCTGGATGGAATGGCAATCAAGGAAACATACAACATGACAGACACAGCATTTTTCAGTTTTGATCATCACTACTTGAATGCTTATGTTGCCAAATTTATTTATATCTACTATCTCAAATGACAGTTATCATCCCTCCTAGCCTCATGAAATTCCTAGATCACCCAGGACCAGTAGAATAATGCACATTGTAGCAAACAGAAAAAGATGTAGAAGATGATTCTTATCATCTGGAATTCGCCCCAACAACGCAATGCTGCTAGAACTGTGCCATATGTTATTAAGGTTCTGTGCTATGTTACTTTATGTGTTAATCTGTCATTGAGTTAAGACATGTTAATGTAGTAATATGTAAGATGTGTATATCATCTATGTGCTCTTAACCCTAGTCCTGCGGGAGGCCACTATATTGGCCTCCAAGCGCAACACGCGAGGCACGGGAGGCCGATATTTTGTCCGACACGCTTAACCGCGGGTCCTGCGGGAGGCCACATCTTTGTATAGCAACGGTGCGCCTTGCGCTTTGTTTATTCGGTTGCCATGGCTGTCGTTTTTTTTTTTCCACACTATTTTCGCGTGTTTATCTATCCTGTCACCCCTACTCTATCTAACAAAATGGTATCGTCCGATTACGTTTATTATGGTGCAACTATTCGCAACTATTCGTCATACTCATGTAACAGTACTGACGGTCTGAAGTTTGAACTGGGGAAAATCTTGGGGAAACTTTTACTTTGATGCTGGTTGTCGTCTACATGTGAAATGAGAAGAAAGGGGCCATGTGCGTATTTGAGACGCCGTTCTACGTCTGTAATGATGAATTCAGATGTAATATAAGGGCATGCTGCATAAAGGCGTCTGTAGGTAGGTTTTTCTTCAGGGAAAACTGGGAGAAAATGACTGACTTTGTTGTTGGTCGTTGTCTTTATTTGATGTGGTAATTAGAGAGATATTAGATCTATGTTCCTTTGATTAAACCGCTTTTCAGTACATGTATGTGCTCTACGACCTGGAACTGGAAATCAAATCTCTTGCTAAAACTAACATTATAGTAAGTGGAAGCTTTACATAGTAGAGGAGGGAGAAGGCAATGTCACGATACATGTGGTTAGTAAATTAAGCGAATGGCTTAAAAAATAATTTGTTCACCTGAATGGCCTGACTTAGGGACAGAAAAAGTGCAGAGGTCTTGGGAAAAAGATAAAAACGTGTGTATAAAAAATGCAGAAAATTCTTGATTTGTGGCCTTCCATTTCACAATAAAACCTACGGCATATCATCACAAGTACTTCATCCAAATATCATAGGGGTCACTTACGATTTATCCACCACTATTGTTGTTATTGCGTCCTGAAGTATACGCGATACATGTGTTCACAAGGACCCGATTGACCCGACTGCCGAGGTTATCGGCAATACGCGAACAATCGGCTAACTGGCCGCTGGCTATCCCCGCACGGGGCGTTACGTGGACGGGTTCACTCAACGTGGGACGAGGGTTAAATACTCCCTGAAAATGAGTTTCCTTTCGTGGGATAATGGAGCGATTCTTATCTTGTTTGATCTTATCTTATCTGAAATAAAAAAAGGAAGAAAATTGTTGTAAAAGAAAAAAAAATATTGGACATCCATATGATATAAAATTCTAGCTTAATTCTACTTTTATTTTCTGTTGTTTTTATTTCTTGGCTGTTCCACCAACGTCCTGATGTCCTCATTGTTGTTCCTATATTTTCATGTGCAGAGTTGTTCACCCATACCTCATATTGAAGCCTTTCTATAAATAGTGCAATTTGTATACACAAGCTGGTCTTATGTAAAAATGGCATTGCTGAGTGAAAGTGGTATTGGAGTTGGCACAGTGTCAAAAATTTATTTTATTTAATTCCTTTTTTTATTTACCTCTGCATTTCAGTATTGGTATGCTTAACATGTTAGACAAATTAGATTTACGAGAATTCTGATTTTCAGTATAAGTGCGTAAAACTCTTTTAAAATACAATTGTGAATGTGTGTTTTTTATGTTTTTGTTGTTTTGAAAACACCTTTTTTATTTTATTGTTCTTATTTTAAATTATTGTTGTTTTTTTTTATAATACATATTGTGTATAATATAAGTGTATATTGTTTTTTAAGAAAATGATGCTTAAATGATTGAGTTTTGAAACAAAAATTTATTTTAACACAGGCTGATTTTAACAAGGCATATACCTTGTACCCGTTCAATCATGTGGACATTATCATTGAGTATGAGCCTGTCACTGCTGAGGATGGGAAACAAGGGGGTTATATTCTTGCAGCAAAAGTGACCCCAAGAAGGTAATTATTGCAGGTGGCCAAGGGAAGATCCAGACCAAATAAAACAAAAAAAACTTTCAACGGAAAAAAAATATTTACTTAACCCGTGTGTGCCGCATCAATCAGCTGTTATTTGCATTCCTCCCTACCATGTTGTTTCATCACAATCACAGGCTGCCCATCCCTGTGCTTGACCTTTTGCTACACAACGGTCAGCATCTGTTGTCCTGCAGGGGCAAGTGATGTAGCCGAAAGTGTATCCCTTGCAAGTGATAATGCTAGCAAGTTTGAAAGTTTAGACTGTTCTTTCTGTTGACACAAGTTTTGTTAAAAGTGCTTCAGTGTATAAAAAATTATGACTTTTTCAAAGTGCCCCTGAAAAGCACATTTGCAGGGACTCCTGAGGTCTCCTGTGCAGCATTTGCAGGGACCCCTGGGGTCTCCTGTGCAGCATTTACAGGGAATGAGCTACTTCAGCTCGTTGCAGCACATACAGGCCACGGGACCAAAGCTGAACTTGTCACCCTGTTACGTATTCTCAAGGGAATAGCTTGCTTTTTTGCATGCAAGCTTTAATACAGCGTATTGTGTTTTAATTTGATAAAAAAATTATAGTAAATGGAGCGAGGGACTAAGTGTTGGATTTGTTCATATAAGGAAAAGGACGGTTTTTGTATGCAAATGCCCAAACAAGAAGCATTGAAATTCTTACATTAACGAAACATGGGAGTGCCACATGTAATGAAATAATATCGGAAAAAACAGTATTTAACAGGGAATGTGCCCATTTATGGATGAAAGTATTTCATATTTTGTTCAAGGTGATTATAAGGAATACAGTGTGATCCTAATATCACGACATCAGTGGGACCATCTGACTTGCGTCGGGTAAAGAGAAAGTCAAAATAGCAGATTCGTGGTGGAAGAGGAAAAAAAGGGGGGGGGGGGGAGATCAAACATCACCATTATGACTAAAGTGACCAATAAATAATGCAGTTATGTCCCTTTTTCTTTTAATTCTCGGCATACTGTCACCCGTTCCTCCAATATCATTGTTGTGTGGAGAATTTGTGTAGCAAAGATTTGCTGATATCAACGAAATGCTGTAGCTATACATCAAATGTACAGTGTTTTACATTATCTTTTTAACCCTGACCTGACTGTTTCTTCAGAAGAAGTGATGATACCGATATACACACACAGTACGGCGGTTAATCAAGAGATCTAGGTCAAGGCCCAGTATCAACGAGGCACGAATGTTTTGTGAACAACTAAAAAAAAATTACTCAATCTGTAGTACTTTGTACTTTTACTGCTGTGCGCTTATGCATGGCACTCCACACTCGCATTACTGAGGCCAAGGGTCATACCCTGTGTCCACACACCTCCTCCCCATCCCTCCTGCCACCACCGCAAAAAGAAATAAAGAGGTCTTATATGCAGGGAGTTTCATGGTCATTTTCGGTAGCGCAATAGTAGATCAAGTGGATTTGTTGTGCTCTGGTCGGAGAGAAATGTTTTGAATTAAGAGGAAAGAATGGAATAACACGTCAAGTTATGGGGAAATATTTTAGTAGAATTAAAGAAGGAACAGGTTGGGACTTAGAAATTGTGTTGAGTTTCCCAGAATGTTGACAAAAGCCATGTCGAGATAAGTGGATTGGACTGTATATCTACATCATATTCAGAATTTCCTGAAGGGGTGCATAACGTAACTTCATTTGGAGACGAGCTAGGATTTTCATCCCACCACCAAAAGAAGATTAAAGTGCTCAGTGATCAATGAAATTATGTTGACAGGCCTGTGTAATGTATCGTGTATTAAGATATCACAAAACATTGTGACTGGCAATTCATAAACATGAGGCATTTGTCTATCTTTTATCAAGCAAAGTATCCACTCAGTGCATGGAGAAAAAAAAATTACAAATTTCCCCTGATGAGATACTTGACCTTACCTGTCATAAACCTGATTTTCCCCCCTGAACTAAAGCACACTGTTGTGTACACTTTATTTCTTTACTCTTCCTTAAAAAATGGCAGATCGAGAGGACAATGTTTCCCCAATTCAGACAGTTCAAATTGTGAAAGTATCAAATTGTAATAGTTTTGTGTCTTTTCGCGTAAATATATGCACATAAACTGGCAAGCCAACTTACATTTATCTACCATATTTCACAGTTTTGTGATTAGTAGTTTTGGAGCGTTTTCACCAAACACGTTTATTTGCCCAACTCCGTTATAGTAAAATCCTTCTTCTTTTTTAACATCAAATCTAGTACAAGCTTTGATTGAGTTAGTTTTGGAGCCTTTTCGTCAAACACGTTTATTTGCCCAGCTCCATTATAGTAAAATCCTTCTTTTTTTAACATCAAATCTAGTACAAGCTTTGATTGAGTTGTTTTTTTTGTATGGTGACATGTTGTATTATTTTTGACAGTATTGACCATCAAAAAGATGGACCAGAAGGTTGTGCAGCTGACAGCCCCGTCCTCGGCCTACCAGGGCAGTTTGATTTAAAGTTCAAGAACTTCAAGTACATTAGATTTAAGTATACGTATAATACCTACTCTGTCATTTGGAAGGTAAGCACTGTAAATATACGCATGTCCTTCCTCCCTCGGTACCCCCCTTTTTCCCTCCTTCTGCTCTCACTCTGTCTTCCTGCAAATGTGCATAAATGTACTGTGCAAGCTGTTCCTTTTAGGAAAAAGAGCACTGAATTGAACATACTTGAAAGGTTGTCAAAATGAAAGCCATAAAATCTGAAAAGTTGACACCAAGTAAGGACCAACTGAATGGGAAAAATATATCTTTTGAAAATTAAATGCCTTAGCATCAGTATTGATCAATTATCTGGGTACCAGTTGTAAACTATGAAAATTTTGAAGCTTATACATTAAATGGTTTAGTCTGTAATTGGTGGCGAGCTTTGGCAAGTCCTGAAATATTTATAGTAAAGATAGTGCCAGAAATTTTATACTTCAGTTATAAGGCCAGATTGGAAGGAGAGGGGGGGGGGGCATTTTACACAGTGTAAGATATTTAAAATATTTATACTAGCATTGCTGACCCCTAATATTCTGTGCACTCATTGCATTATGTTATGTGTTACTCGTTGTGCGGACATCAAATGAATAAGCAGCACACAATATCAGTGACTGCTTTTTTTGTTGTCATTTTACTGTGTTTTCACCCGTACTTCTGGTTCCTGTGCCTAAATTTCCTATGAATGTGGATGTCCTTGGGCAGCAGTCATTTTTTTAATTTTATGGTTGTCTACTTTCAACAGCCAAAAGATTAGTTGACCCATGATCAGGCTTCTGGGTGTTCAATTTGGGACTCCTGATTTGAATCTTGTACTTTTTTTCTTATCAGATTTGACATCTGTTCCTCATTTCTTTGGTTTAAAAGGTTCAAACCAAATTAATTTGTGGTTACAGAAGCATTGTACTTGGCCTTTGGAGATTGTTTAAATGCAGCTCTGGAATTACAAGGATTCCTGGAAAAGCCATGGAATTTCCTGTCTTTCAAAAAAAAAAAAGGGGGGGGGGGGGTATGGATGAAATGACATGAATAAAATTTTCTTTTATATTCGTGCATTTACGTAGCACTGGAATTAATTTAACCTGTTAGCCCTGAAAAAGCCCAGGGGCAATACTCTCAGTGAGGTGAACATTGACACCCCCCCCCCCCTCCCTTTTTTTTATGTTGGTGTAAATCAAACATGAAAGATAACTTTTTATATTATTGTACCTTCAGGAAAACACATTCATTGTGGAGCTCTCGTTGGTCTTATATCTTGCACAGCCCTCCTGACCCAAATGTTATGTATTTCAGGTTTGTATTAATTTATGCCATTATTTTCTTGCGCTTGTTGTGCACTTACCTTCAGAGGGGCAGCTTGCCGTTTTACTTGACATCGGTATTCAGAAATACAGAACAGAAGTACAATATAGTTACACTAATTAAATTTCTGTTTATATGATATTAGTATAGTATAGCACAGAGTCATCCAAGCACCCTTTCCAATTTATGGAGTTAAGTGATTATAAGAAGTAACTGATTTTAGGAGAACCCAGGGATGGGAAGCGGGAGGAAATCGCCTGATTTCCAGAATCAGATTTTGCTTCTTTCTCTGAGATAAAAAGTGTATAGGGCAGTGAGTCAAGTGTGTTTTGCCTTCGCGTTGGGACATTGCTGAAAGAAAGTCTTAGGCATCAATAAGTGAGACACCGTGATTCCCAGCTCAGGCATGCTCCTGATTTGCATCCTTGTACTTGTTGGAATGTTGCAACAAAAAAAAATGTGTATTTTGCAAAGCCCCATGTTAGAAACCTAGAACAAGAAAACTTATAAGTACAGGGTATTTGGAATCAATGAAAAATCATCAGGGGTGAGCAATGATGGGGTTTTATGTGATTTTAGAATTATGAACAAACTGCAAGACAATGGTCAGAACTAACCCAGGAATTTGTATTTGTTCTTCCAGTATTGTGAATTCATTGGTTGTGGTGCTTGTGTTATCTGGCATCCTCATGAAGATTGTGATCAGAATTCTGCGCAGGAAAGTTGACTTATACAATAAGATGGATGGCCTGGTTTGTGTACATATTATTTACTTTTAGCATTGTATTTAATGGGCTTTCAAATCTCCTCAGGCTTAGTGTTAGACCATCTTTCAACTCCCATTAAAACTAATTTGTATAGGTTTGGCAACTAAAATTTCAAATCACTAAGTTTTGTTTTGAAATGGTAAAAAAAGTGAAACAGTGGTGTAGTTTATACTAATTTCCCTAGATTTTATAAATGGTAATACTGTTTCAAAAGGTAAATGAAAATCTTACACTGTATTTCATGTAACTGAGTTGCCTAAAGGAAATCTTGTCTCAAAGCTGTGTAAGTAAGTGACCATTTCAGCCACTGATGCACAAATGATTTTGGTGGTTTTGAGTTATGACTGCTGTGTCATTGCCTGTGGTAAGATCTGTAATCCCACGAAATGTTGTACTGATGTATTTAATAGTTTTGAACTTCAGTAGGAATGTTTTTGCCACATCTTAGAATAGCAAAAGGAAAGAAAACTTTCAAACACTCTCCCGTAATTTGAGGATAATTATTGTTAACATGCTCAAATATTAATGCTTGTTAAATGTCTTGTAAAATGTCAATCAATTACTTTACTTTCTTAATTATGGATTGCAGGAAAATTCATGATAATTCATTTGTCTTTAACCATTTCAGGAGGATGCTGGGTTACGAGTGAATGACAATGTGTTCAGACCTCCAAGGGGAGGCATATTCCTAGCGTCACTTGTAGGCAGTGGCACACAGTTATGCTTTTTTGCCCTTGCGACAGTGGGTGAGTAAGATTGAAAATAAAAAATCCACAAACTTAGAACCCATGTCTATAGGATTATCTATAGAAAACACTCGCGTACAATGCGATCAGATGTGTAATGTGATACCTCTTAACGTTGGTGCTGAAAATAGAGGTAAAATTGTTATTGGGATGTAAGTTCCCCATTAATTTCCGTTAAATCTGTTAATTTGACCGCCCTGCTGTTTCTGACTGTTGGGCTGGCAGCTGTGACGGAAAAACAGTTCGTTTGTCACAGGAGAGGGAATAATAATGATTTGATTTTGGCGAAACTGTTTGAGTATGTTTGTTAATAAACACAAATCAGAATTAGTTGGTCACTTCCAGTTCTGGTCAACCTTGTTAGTGCGGCGCACATTGTAAGCGTGATTGTGTGGCCATGATGGCTTCTGTTGCAAAAATTTAAGCATGATTTAATAGGCATAAAGTCTGTTGATAAGTTTGATACGACAGTTGTGAGAAATAAATTTTCAACCAAGTGGATGAACGAGAATGAAGTAGATGGCATTGGAAAACCGCTTTGCAACTACATCAGAAAGCACAAGATGGATGGCTTTGCTTGGTGCGAGTATTGTAATACTGCCATTAACTACGCAAGCAATAGTAAGAAAATATTTAAACAGAATTCTCGTTCAGATTCTCACAGAGAAAACGAGAAGTGAAAGGCAGCTGAGGGCTCTTTACCTGCATCATTTCAGGCTCTGCATAACAAAATGAATGGAAAACTGACATCTTCTATTGCATGTGATGTGCAAGTTCAAAAGCTTGTAAGCCTCCCTGACAGAATTTGACATCAAGAAGCCCTCATCCGTTCTTTAACTGTCAGAGCATTTCCTGTTATTGTCATTGACACCCCATTTAACTCACTTGAGCCAGTTCTCGTGTATTTGCGGGACGAGCCTACAACCATTAAAGCCGGATCCCGTACATACATGGGATCAACATTATCGATTGATAACTCCTGTGCGACCTGTGGGACTCGGAGAGACACTTGCTGTACCTGTTGTTTTTTTTTTTGTTTCGTTTAAAGTTGGGTCGAGTTTTTTAAGAAACTTTTGGACTAAGGGAAGTCACTACAGAAACTCATGGCAAAGGACAAAGCTAGAAGAACCGGGCCAAAACTAGTAGTACTAGTGGCAGTGGTAGATCTAAATCATTCATACACACAAAAACAACACAGATAAGTACAAAGAACTCTTTTGGTTGTTTTTTTTCACACACATTTGCTAAAAAAAATTTTTGTGTGACCCTGAATGTTGTCCGTTTTCAAATATTCATAAAATGAAAATTATCAAATCAATTGAAGTTCTGTTTGTTTTATCTGATCCAACATTTATTTATTTGTTTTGTGACTTAATTTCAATGTGATTGCTTGATTAGGTTTATTTTGGTGAATTTTTTTACTAAACCCCAAAAACGCCAGGCTTCAGTAATTGTTGGGCCAAAAATTGCTCAGGCTCAAGTGAGTTAATTGAACTGAGTCATGAACTGGCCAGAGATCCTAAATGTCTGCAAAATCTGAAGATGGAATGACAAAACGGCTACTGTACAAAAGAAAGCTGACAGCTGCTTTCAAGGTGAAACTTCAAACAAAGCTGGCCTGGTTGCAATCCCATCTTATGCAACTATCCCAGTTACTCTCAAGAGGAAGGCTGACATTTGTGACAGTAATGATAGTAATGAAAACTTCACAAAGAAATCAAAACAGCCCTGTACAATGGACATTAGAGCTTTCTATGTGAAGAAAATTTAAAAGTAAAAGCCTGCTGTAATGAAGCAAGATTTTAAGCCTGGATTATCCCATGATATATGTAAGTACCATAAATGCATTATGAGAATTATAGTTTTTTTCTCTTATTCTGTTGTGGTACTGGATATTCTTAAACGCGCGGTGACATTGGTTTCTTTGCTGTCGTGTACCGCGCTAAATTTTCAGTTAATTTTTTTGGGGCCCGCTTACATCCCTGGTGTTAGTTTGCAAGGCCTCCAGAGATCTGTTATTGTTGCAATTGCTGTGAAACCTTTTTGACAGTGTTGTAGAAAGCTTAGCAGAGACAAGCCTTATGCAGATTCGAAATCAGTCAAATCAGCCAAACCTTTTCATCATTCAGTTTTTAGTATTGTAGAAAATGTTTTATTTTTCACTGCTTAGGTCTAATTATTATTTATTACAAAGAACAAAGAGGCAAACTCATAATCAGGTCCATGGGGTTTGGTGTGAAACATGAGTTATCCAACAGATAGTTTTTGTAAAATGGATATTGATCCAATTCATTCTACAAAAGATACACTATTTAAAGTAAACAAGGGGCCTAGTTTAAGGTTTGCACCAATGTTATGCAATTTTAAAAGGTTTTAACCAGTGGATAAGCCTGTTGTCCTCCATGTGTGACTTTGTGACATATTGCATACCAGTCACAAAGACATTTAACCTCTTTGATTCAGGATAACAGTTAGAATTACTACAGGTTTAATCTTTAATTGGTTTGATTCTGTGTTGTAATTTTGTAACATGATGTGAGTCAACTTTCTGACAAAAACTTATTTTTATAAGCCTGGGCATAGCAGGGCTATTCTGCCTGTTTAGAATATTCTAGAATACTTGACCAATTTGAGCCAAGATGGCGGCTCTATGCACTCAAAGGATTAACACATGAAAATCTCCCACCCATCTACGATTAAGAACTATGACCATAAGCATTGGTAAACGAAGGTGTCGGTACTTAATAGGTGTGAATATCTTGTATTTTTCAGTGTGCGGCATATGCGGTATGTTGTCACCCGCCAATGGAGAACAAAGGATGACTATAGTACTGGTGAGTACAGTATGGGCAGACATTGGAAAGCAGTGGAAAGGAGGTGTGGAAAGCTCAGCATTTTATGATAGTGCTTCAACGAAACCTCTTGTAGTTGCAGTGTAGACAGTGGTTGTAAAGTGGGGCACTCAGGTGTTATGCGAGGTGATGTGAAGAAGTTAAGTGCCGGAGCAGAGGTTGCGGGTTCTAATCCCATCTTGATCATTTCCCTTTCTTCCTTCTTTCACTCCCGCTTTGCTTTCCGCGCACTAACTAGGCAGTACAACTTCAATTCGCCTCATATTTTCTCTGAATTATCATCTTAGTGCTCTGTCTACCCCCAAGCTTCTGCTTACTTCTATTAACTTCTGTTTGAAAAAACTCGGAGACATACATCTTGTATTAATTGTCCTAGATGTTTGTATTGTCCAAAGGCAGACGGGCGAAAAGAAAGAATAGGGAGGGGAGGGGTGACGCAGGTGGGCTTGTTCCTGGCGAATGAATACTCAAGTCAGTAAGAGACACCGCGACATAGTTCGGCTACTATTGTCCTTTTTTTTTGGAGAGACGGAGTGGCCAAACGGTTAAGTGATCTGTTTTCTTCATGGTAAGGCGACGGGTGCCACAGCAGAGGTCACGGGTTCTAATCCCATCTTGATCATTTTTCTTTCTTCCTTCTTTTATTTCCGCCTTGCTTTTCTGGGCACTAACTAGGCAGTACAACTTTAATTCGCTTAATATTTTCTCTGAATTATCTCAACATCAGTGGGACTGGCTGAATTGCGCAGAGTAAAGAGAAAGTCGAAATAACAGATTAGTGATGGAAGAGAACAAAAAACATAAGCAGGGGAGATCAGATATCACCATTGTGGGAAAAGTGTCCAATAAATAATGCAATTGTGTCCCTTGTTTCCTCTGAGGATCAGCATACCCATTCCTCCCATATTATTATGTGAAGCAGTTCCGTGGCAAACATTTGCTGGCATCGATGAGGTATGGTAGCTATACACCAGGTGCAGTGTTTTACTTTTTCTTTTTTAATCGTGACCTGACTTTTTCTTCAGAAGAAGTAATGATAGCGATAGACACACAGTACGGCAGTTAAGAAATCTAGGTTAAGGCCTAGTGTCACGAGCAGAGTTAGGGTCTTGGGGATGTTACGACTGCACGAGAGGCAGCTAACTCACACTCGGACACAACCACACAAGAAAAGTATTAAATAACTAGAGCGTATATATGTCAGGCCGGTCAGGCCATAGTTTACATAAATATTAATAACAAAACAAAAGACAATAGGGGTATATATCCAAACCAAAAAAAAAACTCTAATTAATAACTTAACCAATGATATTCATGTAACTATGGAGGTACTGCAATCAATAGCAAATAGGTATATTATACGAAACTAGATATCAATTTAAAGTGACAGTTGAGTCGCCACTGGCCAGTCGCCAGGCAAACTCTCCATAAATCATATGGGCTTAAATGTTAGGAGAGCCCAGTACGTTCAAAGCCTACAGAAGCACTCTTCGGCTTGTAGGTAATTTAAGCAGTTGCCAAAAGACTATATTTTATGCACAATCACTATTCAATTCATCAACAATGTGCTATATTATTCCACTCATACTATGGCAATAGATCTATGATACAGGACACTCGTGGTCGAGTGCCAGCTGGGGTTTCCTTAGTCTTCCTATGAGGCTGTAGTTCTCTCTCTATCTCCGATCTCTATTATACTTGAATAAATAAGATATATTACCATTGCTCACGCCTACTGGTAGGCGCGAACATCAATATAGCGCAGCGTGGACTTTCAAAGGTCAGCCCACTCAGACCTTTCTTTCTAGAGCTCAGTCAGTCCGTTAGCAAGGACTTCTTGTCTTCAAAGCACACAGTTCAGGTACTGGTCAACCGGAGATACTTCACGACACGATGCTTCTGCTCGTCTGTATTCACCAAATCTGAACGTTACACGATGTCTTATACTATCTAACTACCCAGCGTGCTAGTCCGCTGGCCCAATTAGTTCAGCTATCTCATAGGTCGAAACCTCCCACCATTTTAATTGTAGTAATACGTCTGCACTATTCTACCAGCCAGTTAACGTGCAAAAACTTGTCTAGTCATACTTAACAATGTCAACTGTCCCCACCTTGTTTCACCCCTACTCCATTACTTATTAATCACGAACATTAAAACCGACAAGCGTGAATCTAACAGTTTAACTTTACATTTATTTACTCACCAACTATAATTTGGCGAGGACCGTTCAAGGCCACCAGCCAATTTTTCCTGGCCCTGGTAAAAAAACAACAACTCACTCTCTGCGTGAGTTTTAACAACATCTGAATCATGACACCTAGTATCAACAGCGTACGAATGTTTTATGAAAAAAAAATGGTTAGGTCACACAGCCTGTACTTTCACTTCTGTAAGTTTATGCATCACACTCTACACTCGCATTATCGAAGCCAAGGGTCATCCTCTTTGTCCACCCACCACATCTCCCACCCCTCTCTGGCAGCACTGCAAAAAGAAATCAAGAGGTCATATCTGCAGGGAGTTGCGTGGATGTTTTTGGCAGCACAGTAGTAGATTTAGTGCACTTGCTGTGCTCAGGTTGGGGAGAAATGTGTCGATATAAGAGGAAAGAATAGAATAACACATTGAACTATGAGGAAATATTTAGTAGCATCAAAGAAGGAACAGGTTGGGACTTAAAAATTGTGTCGAGTTACTCAGCATGTTTACAAAAGCCCTGTCGAGATAAGTGGACTGGATTGTATGTGAAATTGCATGATGAGATGAAGTAGAGAGGCAGGTGGCCTCATGGTTGATTCAGAGAATCCGCAACACTATAAGCTTTTAGGGATTACATAGCTCAACAAATAATGTCACGAAGCTGCTACACAGAAAGCAACATAATAACATTCTCATTGGGCAATTTCATTTTATACAATTTAAATGATAATGATTCCTTTTTTTTTCTTTTCTGTAGGTTCTCTATGCATTGTTGGGAGCACCAGCCGGATATGTTTCAGCCCGGTTGTACAAATGTAAGTATTACAATGGAGATATCACAGAGATGCCACTGTTAATGTTGAATCAAAGAAGCGTCATTCTATAATACAATGATTGATGTTTTAATGCATTTCTTTTGCATGAGGCAGTGGACATACGTTTCAAACCAGTATGGATATCAAGAGGATTATTTTGCTAAATTATTTTCTATATCCGTGGCCATGACATGCACATTTAAGTCATTTTTGGTTAATTTAAGCAGTTTATTAATGAATGCACACAAAAAAAAGATATTGCCATGGATGGAACGTGTGCCGTCAGCGTCAGAATTTCAACATTTTTTGGTCAAGAGAAAATGCATCTTCGGTTTATTCTTAAATGTAAACTGTTTTAAATGTCAAGTTTTGAGTAACAGTGTCTGGACTGGCTTGATTTAGCTATTGAAATGCACAAAAACCATTTTTGACCAGAGGCTTCCCCACCGAGACACTGTCCGTAGACCCTGTAATGGGGCTTTGGTGGCCCTTTGGATCTACAGCCTTTATTCTGATCAGCTGCAAGGAGATTTCTTATTAGTCCTGGTTCCCCAACATTCAGAGATTGACATTTGAATGGATTTCATGGCAAGATACTAAAAAATATGAATAATGTTTAGAATGTTCTATTTCTTTCAGCCTTTGGTGGAGAGAAATGGAAATGTAGTATTCTGCTAACAGCATTCTTCTGCCCTGGGTAAGTCTTGCACCACTAGACATACGGTTGTTAAATTCAAGAACCTGTGCCAGATTACGGTTGCATCACTGAGTTCAGTATCATGATACAGCAATCTTCCTTTACACTTCTGTAGAACTTTTTGCTAACATGGTGTAACAAATTCCAAACTGGAAGATGTACTTATTATGACAGGACAACAATCACAAACGACCAAGTATAACACTTAACAAAACAACCAAACAGGCTCACACATTTATTATAACATTAATATATATACGTTCAATTACATACGGTACATTATTCAATTCAACTACAATTCAAGGGTCATTCTTCCATACAGTCACCCTATCTCCGGTTCCACAACCGTACAGCCCGTGCTTTACAACATAAATTTCCAGGCCCTTACTCGACCTAACATCAACACTCTATATAAGTCGTAATACAGACTATCAAGTACATAACTTAGACCTATGGTCAGCCCAATCCCCTAGATCCAGCCTGCCACGGCTGCTGGGCTGCCTGTCGGCCTTATGCCCTTGCCTGCACGGCTCCACAGCCTGTCCTCGGCCTGTGTCCGTCCACCGCGGGTGGCCTCACTGCCCGACCCCGGCACCTATAAGAATAACATTACATCTCTATAACATCATACACTTACTATCCACTTCACCACTCATTACGAACCATCACGCGTACATACACATTCCACAGTTCACTCACCACACAACTGCGCCTCTCTTCTGTAACACACCTCCACCGTATTACACAGTACTCAGGCTAGGCTAGGAATCCACACTCCTAACGTACAGATCTCGCTCTAAGTTCACATCTATTAATACAGTAGCACATGACTTGCACACTCCTCGCATATAACTTATTTACATCATGGTCATCAGAAGAATATAGTACATCAATTATCAATCATAGTTCAACCTACCAGTCATCACTGGAAAAACACTAACACTAGTCTTCCGACTGCTCCCCTTATATTCGCCCTCTGGGCTCTCTCTTGCGTCCGTTCCCTTAGGACTCTCTGTGTGCAGTGACTTGTGAGTACACCGATCTCGCCTCGTCCAAACCCCAACTCACAACATTCCACGCTTTCCATTAATTGTCTGCCGTGAGTTAATCTTACTATACCCCCTTCTCCCCGTAATTATTGATCCTCGCTCACTCGCTCGCAACACATGGTGAATGAAAAATGTCAACATTAACTCATCTTTAATCAGAAATTATGTAATTTAAGAACACAGTTTGAAAAAGCACAAATAAAATATAAATGATGATGATGCAATTGTAGATTCAGAGTTTTAAATTCCATCTCAAATCTCTGTTGTTTTTATAAGACATTCAAATGTCGCTACAGATTTTGAAGTATTAACAGTGATATGTATGCGAATATCAGATCCGAAAACGAATTGGCCATGCAGGACAATATATCATCTCATTTTTGGAAAAGAGTAGCTAAAACTTGGTTAATACACAAGAATACTAAAAATGTAGTCAGTGAGCAAATTAGCACATACTAATGGCGCAATTGAGACATGACATATAAATCTAAAGTTTTGTCTTTCAGTAGCTGGGCATCAGCAGGAATCAGACATGATGACCTATTAGTCAATGGAACTTTCATGATTTTTTAATATAATGCTCTAAAGCATGCATAGGCCTATCCACAACTTGTAGAAAAATTACTGAAAAGAAACACTCCCACATCATACTCTCGTCTTCAAAAGTATTGATATAAGTAGAACGGCAGTAAGATCACAACACATATCTGAGGACTTATTGTTGAAAAAGAATACACACCACCACATATTCTAGCCTTTCGGAAAAAGAAACTCGATTTAGAAGTAAAAGAACAGCACTGGACAATGGTGGAAAAGATATGCACAGAAACCTGATTAAAAGTTCTTCAGTGGAAAATATTCCATAATATATATCCAACATCCATACTTCCCCATAAACTGAATCTTAGAGATAGTGAGCTGTGCTTACACAGTAAGGAGAAAGACTACATTGAATACTTTTTTGTGTCCTTCCGCGTGGTCTTTTCCATCTGGCAAGAAGTCATATGTATAATTAAGGCATGGATAGGAAGAAAGATACAAGTGACAATAAAAGACATGTTGGTAGGCATAACAAGGCAGGAACAAGACCTTGACTAAACAATGCTAGTCAAGATAAACCATCTTATTCTAATTTCAAAAATGTCTATAAGTAAATTTGAAAATGGAAAAAGCCAAGATCTTACATCTGTGTTATACTTTCAGTGTCATTTGAGAAAAATAATTTAAGAAGATTTGTGCGTGTCCTGCACACACAAACAGCACTACAGATGCGCAAAGCAATAGCAATCAATAAAATAAATAATCAAACAATGGTACTTTAAGACATGAGTGGGAGAGAGAATGAGAGAAGAGCAAATGCGAGTGAAAGCAAAATAAAAAATTCTGCATTTAAAAAAAAAAAAGGGCAATGATGAAAGGCAAAAAATCGGATGCAAATAATGGTATCCTAAAGTGCATGAATTAAAGTTATTGCATGTCTTACACACTTTACTCCACTATTGATATTTTTTACTGTTCTCTTATAAAATATTGTGTTTCATTTTTTAATCGTTCAGGTCTCATCTTGCAGCTTAATAATGACAAATACAAAGATGAATATTCAGGCTTGTAAATGATATTCTGTGTTGTTAATGCATTATATACCATGCATTATGTTATATAAAATTATACATCTTTTATTAATTTATGTCTCGATACTTTTACTATACATAAGAAGCATCTTTATTTGTTAAGCTGAGAACATGATTAATTATTGTGGAAACAGACCACCTGCCAACACTGAACTTTAAAACTATCAGGTGATCTTTTTTAGCCGCACATGACCTTATTCAGTGAATGATCTATTCATTAGCTTATTTTACCTTGTACTTTATTTATTTATATATTTATTTATTTTTTTAAATTTATTTATTCATTCATCCATTTATTTGTATTCAATATAAAATTCATAGAGTCATGCACACAGTGGTCACAGACCAAATCGCATTTCAATCTGAGCCCCCCAAAAAAGAAGAACAAAAAAAAGACACAACAGTGATATGTATATGGTTGTTCATCTCACTTTCTGACGTACTGATGATTTTGGTGGTTTTGGGTTTTGACAGTCTTATGAGATCTAAATTCTCACAAAGTGATGTCCAGTATAAGTATCTTCAAATAATAGTTTTGAAATTGTGTGCAGAAATGTTTTTGCCACTTCCAAGAACAACAAAAGTGACAAAACTTTCAAATTCTCTTGTGTAAAGTGAGAAAATTGTTGATACGCCAGCGTGTGAGATGGGCAGCTAAATATTTGGGAAAAAATCTTGTCTTGACGTTCTCCTAATCTCTTGTTTCAGAATGGTCTTTGGAGTATATCTCCAGTTAAATTATCTGCTTTATAGCCCAAATACCCTTCCTACCTCTGCACTGGTCTCTCTGCTGGGCCTGTGGTTGGGTGTGTTAGTGCCCATGACACTTGTTGCAGCTTTTGTGGGCTTCAGGAGAAAGGTATGGTTTTTAACTATTCTGAGGAAGAAAAGCTAATATAATTGCTCTTGTTGTGGTAACAATTATTTGCTTCTCTCATTTTTAGGCTTGTGAGGGAAACATGAATTTATGTTGTAGGTCTACTTACTCTCAAGGACAGAAACACAGTATTGTATTAAATGGATTGTCTATTTTTAAAGAGTACTTTGATACCATTGATTTCTTTGACCATATCAACTTTCAGAATGATAATTTTAAAAAATACTGGAATAGTCAAAAACGAAATTTAGGGCAAAACTCAACAGGTTAAAAGTAGGTCAACTGTCAAGGAGAGTGATGAGCAGCAAAAGTGAAGCAGTAAGACCAATGATATCAGCTGACTGGTACAAAGAGTAATGTTTGTCTCAATTCTGTGCAAGGGTAAGGTTGGTAACTTGGAATTTTTAATCGACCTGGTGAAGCATATTGATTAGATGAAGTCATTCTTATAGTGTCTATCTCTGTCTGTTCAGACCAGTCAGTTTATTGTTATCGTTTTCAACATTTTCTTGTACTGAAGGGATTTTTATTTCCATACCATGGAATCTGGACATCCATCCCATGTACTGGGGTATCAGCAAGTTCCCCATTTAACAAGACAAAGTTTCAAAGTTTTGGTGAGACTGAGATTTCTTGTATGTGGCAAAAATGTTTCTGTTTACTATTTTAAAACTATTAAAGATATTGCTACTTCACTTTGTGAGAATATGGATCTGATCACAAGCAGTGATGAGGTAGTCATGACTTGAAATCATTGATGTGCCGGTGCATGAGATGATTGACAACATGATGCTTCTTTTCTGGCTCATTGAGCATCCGACACGTCTTTGAGACCCCTCACCCCATCCCTGATCAGACTTCATGGGTTCGGAGCCTTGTGATTCTGCTTGGCATCATTTTGTGTGGTGGTGTGTCCTTTCAGTCCATTTTCATTCAACTACTCTTCATCCTTCACAGCATCTGGTAAGACAGAGAAATTGCTGGGTGGAAGGAAGTTTTTTTACTTACAGTCTGTGTGATTTTGTATGTCAGAGCAAAATAGACAAGGGTTAGTTAACCTTTTGACATAGCATGGCTCACACATTGCACCTTGCTTCTGAATGCTCTTGCTTCATAATAATTATTCCCAGTAAATGCACAGTTTTGGGCTAAGCTTGAAACTCCACAAAAAATCTCCTAGTAAAACTACAGTATGTCAGTACTGTTATTGCACAGGTTAGTAAAGAGTACAAAACATGAATATAATAATTTAATATTTGTACATAAACATGCTTTGTACAGTGTATAATGCGAAACTTCGCAAACTCAGAGTTTAAGTAGCATAACGTGAAAGATTGGACAAAAGCCAGTCAACTGTAGTATGCAGCATATCGATCCATTGTAAAGTGGATCACTCAGGCTTTGTATGGTGCAATGTGGAAAGGTTAATGCACAGGAAAGCTGTTTATTTATATTTTTTCTGCATCAGATGTATTTCATCATGTAAAACTTGTCAGGCATAGTCATTTGATCTGTACACTCTTAAAGATGAAAATATCACTTAACGTTTGGCATGGTGATAATACGTATGCATCTATTGTAGCAGAAAATGGCTGTGTTCTAGCTGATCTGGAAACACCTTTGTTATGCAGAACTATATACCGTTTACCCATTTTTAAAGCCTCATAAAATCTGGAGATTAGATCCTTCACATAGGTTGGCACACAGAGTATCTATTCTATAAAACTGCAAGAAAACACACCTTCGTTACCTACAGGCTCAAAAGCTGCTGGAAGGATCTCTATGAAATTTGGTATGAGGAAAGGAAATATTGTTGCCCACCAAATCGGCACGGCGCCAAAAATGACCCATTTCATTCACTTTAGTTTTCCTCAACAAATCACCTGGCGAGTGACAGGCTGTTAACGGTGGTACCTCTGAATGAGATTTGGTATGGGCTAACAATGCGTCAGCTGTTACCTGTCCTGTGCCATATCCTGTGCCATAAAAGCACGCCAAAATTCACAAAATCTTTAAATGAAGTGGCTTCTCAAATGCATTCTGTTCAAGACTCTTTTCTTATTGCAGCAAAAGTTTGATTATCAGAGCATATTGTTCAATAGTGATTCTTTCATTGTGCAGAAATTCATGTGGCCTTCTGCAAAAGTTTTAATACAATGGTATGCAGAAAGTGTGCATTTAGATTTCAGAAATTGTGCAGAATCTTTTTTTTCATGAGTGAATATTCTCGTTGATTGAGACAAACAGCAACCATAGGTTTTATTAAAAGTCTGTTCATTAGAATCAGAATTATATCTAGTTTACAGTGATGCTGATTTGACCCACAGGTCAGGAATAGTTAAATATTTATTAATAATACCGTGACATCTATTGAAAATAATGGACTTTTTTCCTTGTTGCATTTGTCTTTGTAATAGAAAAATCTTCTTATGTCCCAAATAAAATTTGGAAACTGTTTTTCTGTTAATTTCTAAGTAACGAATTGTAAATTCTAAACATTTTCAGATACAAGTAAATTTTGACAATAGAAAATAAAGTCAGCGAATACTTTACTTGACTGAACATCATTTTTCTTTGTCAAATCTAATCTGACAATAACTGTTCCTGTACTTTCATGTAGGCTTTTTAACAGTTTCATGGGATGTTTATCTGTACTAAGGCATAAATGTTGCCATTTCGTCTAAATTCATAATCTGGTTCGATCAGCAGCAAATATGATATTGACATGGATCATTTGTATGAAGCACATGTGAAAAATGTAGACACTTTATGTAGGACTTGTGACAGGAGATCCCTAACTGCTAAACAGGAAATCAGGGCAAAACCACGGAAATGCAGTGTTTTCAAGGATGACATTTTATTTATCTGTCATTTGTATGTCGAACAAGCATTGTGTAGGCACATCTCCACAACAGTTTGTTTCCCCTTTGTGGATGCCATAAAAATGCAAAAAAACGTGGGAAGAAATATTTCAAGAAAACTTTGACATGCGCACAGGATAGCCAGCATATCTGGACTCCCTATGATGAGACTGTGGCCTTTAGTGATTGTACACTATGCATGCATTTTACTACATGCACATGTACATTCTTTGGCAAACAGATGCAAATGTGTATGTGTGCATACCTGTTAGTCATCAAAGTGCAGCTTGGAATCTTCATTATATTTATGTCTGTTCATGTACTGTTAATGAGAAAATGGTGGCACTGCTTTTAATCGGTGACCAACAACATCGAAAAGTTGAAATGCTACAAATCATATCTGTCAAATACCATTAGTGGAGTGATAATTGACTCATAATGGCTATCAGTGCTCATTAACAACCCAACACGTGGATGGCTAACCTGAAGATACCGCAGCCAGAGCGTGGACGGGACGTTCTTTTGACATTTACAACCCCATATTTTCTGAACTGCACTTGACCCGTGAAATCGGAAAAGTGAGACTTGTTGTTTAATGTTTTGTCCATCAGTCTGCCAAAATGCATGTCATTTTATGGTTGCTATCTTTTATTATACCCTCAATTAATTAAGCACTTGTGAGTGCCATTTTGTGCAAATTTTATAGAAGTTTGTCATCATTTTATGGGTTTGAATTGGAGTATTTTCTGATTTTTTTCTTCTACAAAACAAAGAACAATATTTGCTGTGTATGAAATGGTTGTTCACTAGTTGAAAAACTTATCAATAAAGATGTAATTAATAGGTAAATGCAGTGTCTGTCACACATTCCAAACATTCCTTTACCATTCCTCATCAGGCCAGCACAGGTAAAATTTTCACCTGGAGGTGGTGCGCGGTCTCCCGTTGAGTCTTGACAGATAGGGGCGTAAGAGTTATGGACTGGGTACCAGACTGAAGTCAGTGCAATTCGGCGCCGTGTCGGCCATACCATGTCTGAGAGTTACAGGTGTGCACTTTAAGAAATGATAATACTCATCCATAAAGGTAGGGTTTGGAAGCTGTGGAGTAAATTTGTAAAGTCATTATCCAGTGAAAGGTTTCTTGTGGGCAACACCTAGTACCTCATCTAGTAAGATATTCAGTGGAATGTTTCATTAGATCTTTCAGAATATTTATTATGCCAGATATGACAGGCTGGAGTTTTGTTTTGTTTTCCCAGGGGTGACAAGGTTTATGACTCATACAGTCTCTTGCTTCCAGTGGTTGTTATTCTCATCATCACATGCGCTGAAGCTGCTGTCTTGCTTTGGTATTTTCTTTTACGTCGTTGGGTGAGTAGCAAGAACTATGTAATGAAAGACTAATGTATTTTGAAAACAGCATAACTTTTTTGATTTGTTTATGGAATTATTTCACCGTTGGAGGATAAGTTCAAAGTTGAGTGTAGACTTAATTTTTTGCATCAAAATATGCATATCTCTCGTTGTTGTGTGTCTATGAAGATGTGAATGAGGGTGAAAAAAAGGGTAAAGCAATATCCTTTTGAGAGTGAAGAAATATGACATTCTCCATTTCATTGAGTAGCAGTCACAATGAAAAAACTTAAGAATGTTAAACATTTGAAAATATTGAGGCAGTTACTCATGATTGCAGGGCACTGATTATTAAGCAAGAAGACACAAAATGGGATGTCTACCAAGTGTCAGCAGTAAAACAATTAATATAAAATCAGTTTCTCACACTATGGAATTCTTTCTGTTATTATTCAAAAGCAGAATGACTGATCTAACGTCCAGGAAGTCCTCTAATGGCATGTCTGCTATGTGGGTCAAGTTGTGAAGCCGCCAATGTTATTGTCACGCATTTGTGATAACTGTAGTATCATGTCGATTATTGCACGTCCAATGAAAGTAGTCAGTGAGTTAACTCTATAAGGTATGCCATATTTTAACACACAATGAAAACTTGTGTGCTGATCATTGGTGGGTCCCATAGCACATTTCAAAGAGTGATTGTTTGAATGATAAATTAATAAAACAATTTTGTTACAATGCTACCGCAACAAAAAAAATAGTCCAAGTTTTTCTGCAGCAGTTATTTATATGCCCTTATTGATGACTCCATATATTATATTTTCTAATAGGTGGCAGTGTGAAACTCTTAAACACAAAATGCCCCGGTTGTCGCATCTTTTCATATCCAGTATCTTTGATTGCACTACTGTACAGTATACTGTCTTAATTTTCAAATTTAAATAGTGAAAGAAAGATTTTTTTATCATACTATTACTGTATGTTGCTGTCCACCTTATTTGGATATAAGAAAAACACTATTTAGTCCACAAATTATAGTGTATCACCACAACACTTGATATATTAAACACTATGAAACATTTGAAGTGTTGCATTTTCAGTCACTTAATCCATTTGCTAGAATTTGAACATTAATAAGCCAATCTTTAATATTCTTTTTTTTTTTTTTATAAAAATGTCAAATTGAAGTTAAGTGGCAAGAAAGGTACAGGAAGTATATTAGTTAAATGATTTTGATTCGCAGAACTATCGATGGTGGTAGCCATCATTCATGGCTGGTGGCTCCACTGCAGTCTATGTTTTTTTCTACTGTTTCCATTTCTACCTGAGGAAACTGGACCTTCTTTATGGGCTGGACAAACTCATCTGCTTTGGATACACAGCAGTCATATCATTTTTTATCTTTCTCTCCATGGGTAAGATAACAGTTATGTTTTGTCAGGCCACAGCCTTCAAACAGTGTGAACTTTTTTGGCCATACCATACCATAGAGTAGTATAATTCACGGCCAGAGCCGATGTTTACATCCAGGAACTGAGCATCAATTGGCCAGCTGGGTTGTGTATGTTTCACTTTTCAGAGCCTCTTAACCCCATTACTGTCAGAGGCAAATAAATGGTGTCCCGCCAAGAGGTTTTGAACAGCAAGTTTTTGTCTTATAAATTGAATATTTGCCATTGTATGGTCCTGAAACTGCAACAGAGTGCACATTTCTAGGAAGCTCTTTACATTAGCATTGGTTGCCCAACGCTTGTAAATGAGCAAATTTAGTTGGCTAATGACAGTTGTAGAGTTAAAAGAATGTCCCATTCTTCAATCAACCAGAAGTGAATTCGGGCATTTAATAAAGCAGATTCTGTTTACAAGTATGAATTCATGTGTGGAAACTTTGAGAAACTGATGCGTGAAGATTCAAAGTAGGAAATAGGTCATACTGCCTTTATTTACAACATGGCTGTTTACAACCATCAGAACAGGCTTATGCTTTTTTTCCCATTTGGCTAAAGTATGCTGACTCTTCTGGTAAACACCAACCGATCAACAGCCCAAATGCTTTTTGGGCACATTATCATAATACATAAATTTGCTCTAAGTTCTCAGTAAACTATTGTTAATTTGTCTTCAGGATCTACTGGCTTCCTGGCTTGCTACTGGTTTGTGAGAAGGATGCACCACTTTGTTGACACGAATGCAAGGTGGGTAATTTGCTCATATGAATTAAACAGACATTAAGAATGAGGGGAGGGAAAAATGGCTTTGTGAGTCAGGCTGGACATAAACTTATGAATTGTACAGACAGGCGAGAGGTGAATGGCGCATCGGCACAATCAGGACCACTTTGTGCATTTCGCAGTTTTTGAAGTACTTGACTGTAGCTTAATTCTCAGAACTTAAAATTGCACCTATAGATAGAAATCTAAGAGGAAATAAATATAGTTTTATCTTTATCTGCCAAGTTTTAAATTTTGCTAAACATTTTTAAAATCAATCTGTACATTTCAGCTTTCCTCAAAAAGAACAAAATGTGCTGCAGGTCCACATCAGAAAATAATCCTTTTTAGTGTCCTCTTTGATATGCATGTGTTTACAGGAAGAATGAGAGATGTGAAAAGAGGGAAACATAGCCAGACTAATTCTTTCTTTGCCTAGACAAGCAAAGGTTGTATGATTTGTACAAAAAGTATGAATGTAGATGGGGCAAGGGCAGCTATGTAATAAATAACTTGAATTACAACAGTTGATAATCGAAACACCTGCTGTAGTGAGAGAACTAATTCTGAGCACATACAATAAATTGTGCGGGCAAACCATGATACAGTTGTTTAGGGAGTCAGACATGTATTGTGCTGTGTCCATCACTCACACCCTGGCCCAGCTGGTATGTTGTTGCCCATCTCTGTGGCACACTACATGCACTTACTTGAAAGTGAGGACTCAGTACAGGCCAGTGAATTACAACCATGTGACTTCAATAGACATGTGTTGCACATTGTGTTGTCACAACCTGTCATATGCTTGGTGTGGACCCTCACTGTGTACACTGTAGGTGGCTGGTGGGGGCTCACGGTAAGGTCTCCTTCTGTCCTGTCACTCTGTTATATTCTGTCCATCGTCTTGCGTTTTTCCTAGCACAATGTGACCATTATCATGTGGACGTGCTTTCTCTAAACCCAAACTCAAACACTGGGTTTACTGACTATGTGTTGTGAGACCCACATTAACCTACACTCACTGTATGGCCACCATGTAGTCAGTCTGTTCACATTCATGGAATGGTACGGGAAGAGAAACCACTGGAGACGTACTTGTATCTTTTTTTCTGATTCAGATCTCGCACTTTGATTGAAACATGGTTATCATCAGCAGAAGAAAATGAATCAGTATTATGTATTATATGTATATATAAAAAATGGAGGCCAAGATATACCATGAATTTGATATTTTATTGAAATATGTTAGCAAGCCTCACAAACCTCAACGGAAGTCGCATTTTTCAGTTTTGAGTTATGAATATCACCGTAAAGTATGAAATCTCATCTTTAATTTGGTGTAAAAATGATTGCAATGCTTCTCTTTACAGACCTGCTGTTTATACCGATTTTTTTTTTGGAAATGGCCGTTTACCGATTTTCCGATTTTAATAAAAATTTACCAATTTTTTCCCTGATCCCGATTTTTCCCCCGATCTGACCTAGACCGCTCGGGGAAAAAGTTTCCGTACAAATTTTTCTCTTTCACGGTTGGTTTGCTGACGTCAGAAAAACCCAGCATGCATTTCTGTTACTGTGACAAGTTTGCACCATTAGCAAGCACTGGCGTTTTGTTTTGCGTATACAACTATTGCCGAGGCTGGCAAGCACTTTCATGGTTACAGTGGTTTTAGTGTGCTGCGACCTACAGTATTGAACATACTTCAAAATTAATACTTTGCTTACTTGCTGAGATTTTGTTCCCTTGGTCGAGACTAGGCTAGCCTACACAAATTTTGCGCTTTCAATCAGATTCTCTCAGATTTGCCGATCATCATCATTGTCATCATCTTTTTGATCTACACGTGTGTTTGGTGTGTACATGTTTCAATGATATACTGATTTTTGGTCTCAAATACTGATTTTTGGGTCTGATCATACTGATTTTCTGATTTGGATTGTGGCAGGTCTGTTTTTATCGCGAAGTTATGGCTTTTTAAAGACACCAACCTCCCGGTCAAAAACGGAAGCAAACTTGCGAGAAAATCGCCATTAAAGATGGCAGAGTGATTTTCACTTTCGGCAAGATGTGTGGCCTTACTATCTCCCTAGCAAGGTTACTTGTAATTAACCTAAGGCTTTGAAATTTTGCATGTCTATGCCAATATAAATGATACATGCCGTGTTAAAAGTTTGTGACAATAGGTTTATTAATTTTGAAGTTATCGGGAGTTCAATGAACCCCATTACTGAAGTGATATTCGATGACAAAGGCAAAATTAAAGGCATCAAAAGCAATATTTAGAAGCTGCTTTGAGACCTAATATTTTCACAGAATGCAGAAAAATACAGCTGTAGTTGAACTTTAAGTATCGACCTAAATATAAAAATCGTTAAAAAATCACATATTTGTGTTTCATCGTGATTTTCTCCATTTGGTCCAGTGCGACTTCCGTTGAGGTTTATGGGGCTTGCTCACATACATGACATGTTAACTAGGGAAATGACTGTGCAAATAAAAAAAAATGGGTATAATCCTTGCCTTGTTAATTGCCCTTTTTATAAGAATGGCGAGACCTTGGGTATAGCAGGACATTTTTAGCAGAATATTGCATCTCATTGTAACCAATTTCCACTGTATAATGTTATTTATCATGAAAAAGTATGTGCTAATGCTCCTAAAATAGAGAATTGAGCACCACGTGACATTTTACAAAAAAAAGAGGAGGGTGCTGACTTGCAACACTTTCCCAAGATGCAATTTTTCATGCCATTCATAAGTACATGAATTTTTGCTATTTAAATACACATGCACGTGTGCATGTGCAACACCTGGTGTGCTTTGCATATGTTTGATTTTGTGAAGGGAAAGATATTTAAACAGTCTGTACATGTTTTTTTCACAATGTCAAATGTATTTGAGAAATACTGGTACATTGTGGAATACTAAGCAGTTTTGTGAAGGGAAATATATTTAAGCAATCTGATCTGTACATACTGTTTCAGTGTATCAAAAGTATTTGAGAGATACTTGTATACTATGGAATGTCAAGTTTGTGAAGGAAAATGTATTCAAACATGATGTTTCACTTTGTTATGCTCTGTGTTTCTACAGTTCCAAGGATGACAAACTTTCAGTCATTACGGAGGCTATCGCTGATGAAAATGGCGATCTCACTGTCAAGTTGTGGACAAAAGCTGACATTCAGTCTGATCAGAGCAAGAAACAGCTTCCCTCCTTCCCATATTCAATGCTTCGACCACCAGTGACAAACGGAGAAGGGCGACCTGAAACAAGAATACATAAAAATGCAGCTCTTTTGCCAAGTACAGAAAACAGTGCCCATTGAGAGCTTATTGAGTAATAATGATTGTGTTACATGTAAATCACCAGTTAATTTAAAAGAGGGGATTTAATATCAGTTGTTTAATAGAGGAGATTTAATACCAGTTGTGAAATAGAGGAGATTTAATACCAGTTGTACAATTTAGAGGAAATTTAATACCAGTTGTGTAATATAGATTTAATATCATTGTGTAGTAGAGGAGATTTAATACGGATTGTGCACAAGAGGAAATTTAATACAAGTTGTGTAATAGAGGAGCTTTCATACCAGTTGTGTAATAAAGGAGATTTAACCCTCTATCTAACTGGCTATCCCTACACAAGGCGTTAACATGGACGAGTTCACTCATCACGGGACGAGGGTTAATACCAGTTGTGTAAAAAGAGGAAATTTAATACCAGTTGTGTGATGGAGAGGATTTAATACCAATTGTGTAGTAAAGTAGATTTAACCCTTTCCTGCCTAAAGCTTGTGAAAAAATACAAGTTCAATGCTAAAGGGGCTTCCCATTCTTCATGCCCAGATGCCTAAGCAAATGAAAATAATTCTAATTTCCTGATGACTGGTATTTTGAAAAAACATTTGTGCACATAATTATTATCCAGTGTTGATGAAAATGGTACCAAAAGTCAGATAAATGAATGTTCTGCAGAAAATCTATAGATCTACATATCTATGAGTTGAGTTAAAGCAGCCAATGAGACCAGGTCGCTAAGAGACTGTTCAGTGGACAGTGCACTGTGATTTGCCATAGATTGATTGGGTCAACTTACTGTATTCTACCCCTCGCCCCCAGGAAGACAACCCAAGCAGAGCAGGCTTCGTTCTGCCCTGTAGCATAGGCCTACATGGGAGCGCTGATTTTGGTTTAACCGTTACCCGCTGTGAAAAGCACACCGGCGGGAGATGCATTTGGGCGCATTAGGCTTATGTGGACATAGTCGTGTCGAGTCGCATTAGGCAGTTGCAAGCATGTGGCATCGGGGCGTATTAGGCAGGAATAGGTTAATACCAGTGTCGCGATGTGGGTTAGATGGGGAGAATTCGACTGACACTCTTTCGAGGTCCGCTCCCACAATCGACGAACACACAAAAAAAATACTTGCACTCTAAAAACTAAATAAATCAATTGCTTTGATTTTTAGCAGAACTGTAGGGCAGTTTAATTACAGGAATTAATGTAACAAATATAATTATAAATATAAATATCAATTCAAAGGCAACTGAATCTAACTAATGAAACTACAGCTTTCTATAAAGACTAACTTATTCACTCTAACTACTTGCAGGTCATATGAGTTAGATGCCAAATAGAATCCGCGCACGTGGCGACGGATATAACAGTTTAAATTCTATTAATTCAATGAGACATGTTATGATATGGACATTTCCTCTAGACACGCCATGGAGAATGCTTGTACAACCATGCGTTGTCTGGCGGTAGCTCTGAAACTGTCTTCAAAAGTAAGTAGAACGGTTCACTTTCATCATTACAAATTAGTATGGACTCTCACCATGGGGCCCTCACTGGGAGTGAGAGCGCTGGATGTAAACGCTGTGGGTTTATATCAAACCAAGTAGCTTAGGCTCTGGAGCTTTAAATCATGGCGCTCCTCACAATATGGACTGCTCAACTGCGTCTCTATGTCTCTCATCTGGCTGAGGACTATCGCCGTCCACCTCGTAAATGGATTGTCTACATGTGGCCTCTATCTAAGCTCTGCACGGGTTTAAATACTAAAGCTATGTCTCGACCTTCCGTCCAGATTCATACATTTGATTGGTGCAGTCGCTTCAGCTCAGCCTGCAATATTAATTTATGCTTGTCATGGCCTTGCGCCAAAATCAAGGTCAATTTTACGGTCTAGACAAAATTTAAAATGCGAAACATTAACTACTAAAATCTTCAAACCCCGTGCTTTCTACTCTTATGCACGAATTTCCGAACGCCAACTAAGCGTCTAAATAAACTACCTTTACTCGCCCCTTATCTATGTTAATCAAAATCACGGGGTCGAGAACTGCTCTGTTTCAAAACAAACTGTTCACGAGAACAGCTCAAGGACAAATTACGCTGGTTATAATCAACAAGATCGTAAAAATTAACTCACTGACGTCGTGACCTAGCACGGCATTTATGATCCTAATGTGATCATGACAACCAGTTGTGTAATAGAGGAAATTTAATACCAGTTACTTAACCTGATTAGCAGGGTCCACTTGTATACCAGTGACTTGTTACACCATCTATATCCCTATTCACTGGTACATGGGTGTGGAATGCCCTACCTTTGTTACTGTGAGCTCAGAAAACCAGTCATAGGGTATAGGGAAACACAGGAATTGAGGATTCAAATGGTTAATAGAAGAGATTTAAATACCAGTTAGTAAAGAAGACGTGTGTTACAATTATCTGGGCTTCTGGCCAAAATTGTTACCGTGGGGAGTTGTTTTGGGGTTGTTAATATATATTACTTTACCAAGATGGAAAGGCTTTTCCTTATTTTGTGTATAGTTGGGAGTTTTTGTACTTGTAAAGCACTGAGGTATATGCATTGGTACTGGGTATCATTATGTCTGTTGTTGTTGTTTGAGATTCTGGATGCCAAGAAACAGATTTTGTGCCATTTATTATTATCAAGGGTGCCTGATCTTTACATGCTGAAAATATGTTGGTGGCCATTTACCAGTCAGGTTGTTTGATTTGACCTATCACTGATAGTGGGGAACTGAAATGTGAAAATATAATTTTATGGTGTTGAAATAACATCAGTGAACCATGCTCTTGGTGATTGTATTTGTTTGATGAAGAAGTGTACATGGGCATTGTGGATTTAGGCAGGTATTGTACATGTACCTCCAAGTATGTCCACAGATGCACTGTCCTGCTTGTTAAAAGGCTTGAATTAGATTCTAAGATATAGATGGAGCCAGCTTTTCAAAATTTATAACTCCTGTTCCTGTCTGTGGGCTTTGTTGTGGTAACATGCTGGCACCTATAAGCCATATTGTCTTATGCTCGATGCTTGATAAAACTACAATGGAATCTGCTTAAAAGGAAAGTGGATAACAAGAAATTTCTCTTTATCTGAAAGATTTCTGGGTCCCAGTGTAATCCTTGTGTGTGCTTTATAAGTTTACACTTCTTTACACGCAAAGAAAATCATGTAAAAACCTTTTAACTGCGGTATTCTCTTTAGCTTACTTAGACGAGAGAGGATGCTGTCTCGAAGGTTCAACACATTCAATATGAAATAAAACAATCCCTCCTTGTTAATTTCATGCACTACTATAAAGGGGTACTTGACGAGGCTGAGGAGGAGGGGAGGAGACTGTTTTCGATCTGGCCAACGAAGACACCTGACAGAAAGGCACTGCTCGCGATAGTGGGTTATATTTTTCATGCCCTAGTGTTTTCATTAATCCATGGGCCATTATGAAAGTGTCACAAGTTTCACATCAACTGCAATGCCAACAGTAAATTGTCCAGTAATTCAAATAAATTATAGACA
Source organism: Onchidella celtica (assembly GCA_963931925.1). Taxonomy (NCBI): domain Eukaryota; kingdom Metazoa; phylum Mollusca; class Gastropoda; order Systellommatophora; family Onchidiidae; genus Onchidella; species Onchidella celtica. Next base: position 43,738,210 of record OZ007580.1, read on the forward strand.
ATACAACCACCCACAGTATGTATGTTTAGGCATCTGTACACAGTGGCACATTTCATTCATACACACAGAAAATGGGAGTTTGGTTGGTGGATACAGCACATCATGGGGAGTAAAATAAAGTAAAGATTACCAAGATGACTTATCCAGTTTCCTTTAAAAGACTAAAAATGGTGCTTTTAATACAATTACTTTTTATCCAAAATCCTGTCAATACGAAACACTATAATTGTTGGTCCCCTGAATTTTGGATGAAATAGGTTCCACTGTTTTCCACTTGCACTGTCCCATGACGAACTTACTCAGCTCAAAATAATAATTATATTTAACACATTTAAGTAATAAAGTTCCCACAAGATATTCCTTGCTTAATCTGTGCATTCATAACTGACTGATAGTTGCAGTTTCCCTTTATATGATGTATCTTTATTAGAGTGGTCATTCAGTTGGCATGCTTGTTTTACATTGTTTATCATTATGTTTATTTTTGTGTTGAAATTTTGTTTGCAGTTCAGCACTGTTATGAAAAAAGACGAAATATGTCAATGTGGGTCAGATTCAATATCTTACATTAACTTCAGAATGAAGTGTGTACCATCTTTCTGTCTGGGTGACACTTTTGTACGTATGACCAGTAGTTTCCATTGGTCATCAGGAAATGGAAATTGAAGAAATAAATAAAACAAGGCCCACGGTGGAATGTTGTTTTGGGTCTTCTATAAAATTTTGTTTAGGCCTGTACATTCTTTTCCCATGTATAACATAGCAGAGTTGGATACATTGTATTTCAAACTCCACTGACATCTCATTCATTCTTCAATCCATTGTTAATATTGTCCATAGCAGTGTTGTTAAAAAAAAATTGCTGAAAATTATTCCTTCTCATGATAAATTACTGATATTAAGTGTTAGGGGCCATCCATAAAATACATATGTTGGAGGGTTGTGAAACATGCACATGGGGGGCAGGGGTGTGTGTCTCTCAGACGCGTACACTTTTCAGTTATGGTAAATGAATTAACCCGATGAATCATGTCACTATGCTGCCCATATACATCCCTCTTCACTGGCACACCAGTGCTGTGAGCCCTACCATTAAATTTGTTACCTGAGCTCAGGAGGCCAGAGATATGGCTGGGGGAATCACTCAGGCAGCCTGGGTTTGAAGGGTTAAGTAGTCCAGTTTTATTTACATTTTTTGGACAAAATGTATTGCAGGGCTGTATAAAGTATCAAAAGTAGCCTAGGCTATGTTTCTGATAAAACAGTCCTTATGTTGTATCATCTGTCTGTCATCTTGGTTTTTCCTAGTGCAGTGTGACCGTTGATGCGCTCTCTCCAACCTCAAACTAATGAAAACAGCAAATAGATTTTGCAAAATGTCATTTTAAGGTCCAGAAAATCAAGGATTTGTCAATCATGGACACTCAGCATTTTGATGGCTATATGTGTGGTGCTCCAGGAAAACCGGTCAGATGACACACAGGCTGCTTTTGAGATACAAGCCTACAAATTCATTTTTCTCAGTTTTCCCAGTTACTACACCTGACTTTTTAGACGGCCATATCTCAAAAACTATTCGAAATATTGACTTCAAATAAAAAGCAAAATATACAGAAAATGTCCCTCTTTCATAATAGTTATATATCTCAAAATGTGAAATTTGACCCATGTGACGGGTTTTCCTAGAGCACCACACATATTATGTTCTTTGAAGGGAAAAAGGGACATTGAAGCCAAATGTATGAAAATCACATAAAGGGTGGAGAGATCCTAAATTGCCAAAATAGAATGTAGCTACTGTATGGATGGTAAGTTATCACTCACACTGTTACTTGTTAATAAGTTACGTTTACTTTTACTAAATTTCCAGCTGGCCGTATGTCCAACCCACAGTTTAATAAATTAACCAGACTGGAAACACGAGCTTCGGGCTGTGTTGTTGTTTACGGCATTTCCCGAGCGGCGACCGTATAACCAACATGGCCGCCGCTCGGGAAATTCCGATTCTAGTTCTATCTGCAGTAGAAATTTCTTTTTATTTGTCAAGATTGGTTGTACATGTATAAATTTCTTGGTGCGGAACCAAACTTCCGCGTTCAGTAGGCGCGTCAAAATGGTGTCATTGAAAATTGTAGCTATGCTGAAGCATCGGTTGCTACCGTAAACCTAAAATGGCGGATGGTTCATGACCTTTCGCTGTATTGTGATGTCACACAATGGGATCATCCAGTCTGGGTATTATTTTTATTAGTCTGTGGTCCAACTTGGCTCATATCAATTTTTGCAGTTTTTGTTGTGTTTGGAATTATTGTTCATAGTAGTCATTGTTAGTTCTTTTTTGTAACGTTAGAGATGCACTTTACTTGTCAAAAATTGTGAATGGTTTCTTTGTTTTATTTATGTATTTAGTTTTATTTTATTTTCATTTATTTAGTTTTGGAAGGAATTACAATTTGAAGTTGTTATTTTTTTTTCATTTGATCCTACAATATTTGTGAAAGATTTTTACAGACATTGTTTATGGTGCTTTTATTGTTCTAATGGTTTGTGTGATGATCACAAAGATGTCTAATCTCAGACTCTTTTATTATATATGTTCCAACTCATCAATTGTATAAGAAATACACCTAAGTCAAATTGAGTGGTTTTGAGAAAATGAGGAAAGGGACATTCCAGGGTAACTGAAGGGATGTTCAGACAATACTTTTTAAGGAAGAAAAGGCCACTAAATAAATAGCCAACCATTTATTTCAAAATGGATTGATCCGTCCTCCAGAAAAATGGTACAGAAATGATAGAAATGTGTTCTAAATAATAAAAATTAGGATGAGTCCATTTGTGAACAATGTTTTTTCTAAATTCAGAAAATGGATGTGAGCATACAGAAAAAGCATAAATAATCAAGTTTATCAAGTTTTACTTTTAAGCATACTGGGGCAATTAGTTTGAGTAACTGATGGGACATAATCTTGGTAAATGATGGGAGGTTGTAAATGTGTGCCCTTTTCCAAAATGGTCGCCAGATCACATGATCAGGCAAGAAAGATAGTGCTAACCAGAAATGTTAATGTACTACATGTATTACTACCCTTTACAACACAATCGTTAATTTTTTTTCCCAGGCATGGTTTGAAAAATGGCTCTTAGGTAGCATATTACATGGAATGTCCCGGGGAAAAAAACAAAACAAAACAACTGTCTTACATTCACATTCCAAGCAATTCTGATTGCAACAGATTATGATGGGTACATCTAAATGACATTATCGTCTGAGGACACAGAATGATTATTCTTGAAAACTGAATTTGTTACAGAAAAGTAACATTGGCAATTATAATTTTTAACTAAATGACTTAGGCACTTCACGTATTATTGCTGAAGTTCCTTTGAACTTGAAGACATTTGGATCATGCAGTACAAGGAACTGTGATATTATACAGGTAGAGCACGGTTGTTGTTTTCATTATTATTATTTGTCATCTTATTTTTCATCTTTCCGTGCTATATAAGTTCATGTATTGAGATCAACAAAACACCATTTTATAAAGTATATTTTTAATTTTATGCTGTAGTGATTAAAGTTTATTAAAAACAAAAAGAAATGTGACCTGTGCTAATTTGTTGGGGTCGGGGAGGGGAAGGGGAGCTGGCTTGCTGTTTTTGCTTCAGGAAGGCAATAATGTGTACATATAGGCCGATGTGGGCTTCTATGTTGAAAAAAAAGGGGGGGGGGGGGAGGATTTACAATACAGCGACAGACAAGATCGCAATTATGGCAAGTGATGACCTTTGACCTGCAAGTTTACTTAATATTTGTGTGTCACTTTCAGCATGGCATATTTTTGGCTCCCTGAAGTGTGTGTGTTATTGTCGTCCAGCATTTTCAACTCAGCCAGTGAATGGAAATAAAACATTAACCAAAAGGGCTGATTTTAAAGTACCGGTACCATAGTGAAAATACCGAGTTACGTTCTAACTAGTTGTTACAAGTAGTACGGATCCCATGCGTTTCGCGCTAGGCGCGCCTACGTCTACGTATCTACCTCTAAAGTATAACCCCGTCCTTATCCTCAATCCTAAATGTTATCGAATCCCTAACCCTATCCCCTATCCTTTCATCCAAAAAACAGGAGGAAAACAAAGAGAAAATCTGAAGTGAAAGAATGATCAATTAAGGCTGTTGTTAGGAGTATTTCGAGAGGAGATCTCTAGCTCTGGAGATACACAATTTTAGGCTTTGATTGAAATACATACCCCTAGCGCTAAAAACTTGGGGGGCGTACGTATTTGTAACAACATTATTTTTTCACATTGATTAAGCATACACACTCGGAGTGATTGCATGTACCCAAAAAGAAGAATTGAACCCGTAGGAGATAGAAACATCTTCTATATAATAAAGCTACAACAAAACCCCTAATAGTCCTATGGACTCGGAAACTACACAACGCACCGACCTGAAATTTGGCACAAAGAGTTATGGGATAGCGAACATTGTTCCTATCGCTATAAACAAACAAAACCGTTTGTTATTTCTGAGTTAATCGGTAAATGCGGTTATAATTAAAGACTAAATTCACGAGAGCGTTTGATCCGATATTTACGATCAAGAAGATAGTGATGTATGTTTCTAATAATAGCCCACTTCCGCCTACACATGACGTTATCACTTCCTGCGATGTGTTCGGCTCAAACTAACTAACCCGTGTGCAAATCATATTGCCATTTGACGGATGCTGACGGGATGCGCAGGATGTCAACGCGCAAAGGGAGAGCAGTAAAACTTATCTGAAGACAAACAAACAAACAAAAATAAAATAAAGCTAAAGGAACAGGCAAAATGAAGCAGGTCCATAATAATCACCCAGAACTGAAACTAATAAATCGATTTATCCCGGGCAGGGCCGGGTAACTCAGCTAGTTATATAATAAAGCTACAACAAAACCCCTAATAGTCCTATGGACTCGGAAACTACACAACGGACCGACCTGAAATTTGGCACAAGGAATTACGGGATAGCGAACATTGTTCCTATCGCTATACACAAACAAAACCGTTTGTTGTTTCTGAGTTAATCGGTAAATGCGGTTATAATTAAAGACTAAATTCACGAGAGCGTTTGGTCCGAAATTTACGATCAATAAGATATTGATGTATGTTTCTAATAATAGCCCACTTCCGCCTACACATGACGTTATCACTTCCTGCGATGTGTTCACTAACAAACAAACAGGTGCGCAAATCATTGCCATTTGACGGATGCTGACGGGATGCGCAGGATGTCAACGCGCAAAGGGAGAGCAGTAAAACTTATCTAAAAACAAACAAACAAACAAAAATAAAATAAAGCTAAAGGAACAGGCAAAATGAAGCAGGTCCATAATAATCATCCAGAACTGAAACTAATAAATCGATTTGTCCCGGGCAGGGCCGGGCAACTCAGCTAGTAATAATAAATAACCGAAACACAGTACCGAGACGAACCATTTCTTTCTCCCACTATAATCGTATCGTCCACTTATAATGACAAGGTTGTAACTCTACCGTCAACTTTTGAGAAATCGAGGTTTGAAGTTTCATGTCATCATAGCTTTTAGAACAAAGAATTATTTTTTTTTAGTGATAATAACAAATTACAGTTTAATTAGCTCTGGGGTCACAAAAGGCTTTAGTTTAACCCTTTGAATACTGGCGCCGTGAAAGCTAGATTTTTCCCAAGTGCGGTTTATATTAAGATTCATGTATTTCAGTTATTTTCAATGGTAAATGCGAATCTTAATCAGGCTATTATCTATATTGAAAAGCTAGAAATGGAGGAACAAAACCTGTAATTGATGCGGCAGTAAAGAGTTAGCAGCAATGTTGTTTCAGTACTGAAAGTAGTACGTACTTGTAACAACATTCTTTTTACTATGTTAAATCCCGACGGTCCCCTCAACAACAGCCAAAAAAAAAAAAAAAAGTGGATAGGCATTGTCACTGAGCAGAGGGACATGTTGGTCTAAAGGCAGGGTGCTCGCCTCTTATGCCGAAGGGACCGGGTTCGAGCCCCTGTCCGTGCAGGCATGTTGGAATTTTTTTGTCGGGGGAAAAAATTTCTTCCCCGCAGATATGGTAGGTAGGATTCTTCTTCTTCTTCTTTCGTTCACCAATCTAAATCTGCAGATTTGTTCTTTTAATAAAATCTACGGTTTTCTGCAGTTCTGGCAGAGCACCATAGAGTTTGATATTCAGGTCGGTGGGTTGGGGCCAATATGTTTCTCGCAGTGCTGAGAGGAGTGTGCAGTTCTGCAATATATGCTCCGTGTTTTGAGGAGACTGGCTGCACTCGCATATGGCAGATGTTCCTATTTTGAACTTGGTGAACATGTGGTGGTGGAGCCTATTGTGACCAGTTCTTAGTCTGAACAATATCACTTGATCCTCTCTGTTCAGGAGATGATATTTATCCTGTTGGTTTATTTGCTGCCGTCTGTTGTTTTTGATGACGTTTTTCTTCTCATAGTAGTTTAGGAGGCACTGTGGCTGCTCCAGGCCGGAGCCCTCCTTGGCCAGTTGGTCTGCCTTCTCATTGCCTGGGACTCCACAATGTGATGGTATCCACTGTAGGACTATCCTGCTTCTATTTCCAGGTAGGTAGGATGAAGCACGTAGTCTTCTCGGAGAGGGACGAGAAGAAGATAAAACTCTGAGGGCCCATGTGCACGTTAAAGATACCTTCGCAGTTGGAAGTCAAGAAGAGTAGGCCGAACAAGGCTTTGCCACCTGAGCAAAATTGTAAGAAAAAAAAAAAGCAACAAACTACAACAAGAAAAATAGAAAGAAGAAAAGTGAGATGTAAATGCCAATGGCAGCGAAACCTCCTAAAATAAAGAGCTAAAACACCTGAGCAGAGGTCAAGTTACATAGGCACTGCAGCTTTGGCATTTTCCTCAACATCTTGGGAGTTACTTATAGTAACGTACACTTTGGGACCTTGGCTGTTTTTATTATTTTGGGGTTTTACGATTTTTTGGGCTTTTGTGTGTTATTTTTTTATTTAAAAAATGAAGAGGGAAAGAAAAAATACTGAAATATTTGTCTCTTGGTAGGGTCCACCATTACAATTGGCCCAATATTATTTGTATTTTGTGTACTTGTACTTCTTTAATCTCATTTGGGAAATTTGCCTTAGTGCCATTTGCAGGCTAGTTACAACTGGAGCAGACACATCGTCGCCACAATGCAGCGCCGGTCGGCGGGTTTTGTTGCTGTTTTTTTTTTTTTAGGGGGTGGGGTGGGAAGGGTCAAGTTCTTATTTAATTTTGCCCGGGCAGCGGCCTGTTCGGCCTACTCTTTTTCATTTCCAAGTGCCAAAGTATCTTTAACGTGCGCTGCGTGCACTCAGGCCCTCCTTATCCGAGAAGACTAGGTGCTCGATCCTACCTCCCATAGGATCAGGGACAGGAAAATATGAGAAAATCCCAAAATTTCTACATGCCTGCACCGACCGGGATTCGAACCCGGTACCTTCGGCATGAGAGGCGAGTACTTTGCCTTTGGACCACTGTCATCAAAGGGGTGGATAGAAATTACCTACATCAAACCGACATTCGTGCGATATCGTGCCCAGCGGATCTACGTAGGGACGATATCATTCCTACGCGACATCACTAATCTTGTCCATCACCTCTGTAAATACTGGGAAGTTTTTTTGTTTTTTTTTTGGTCTGTTGTTTTCTCAGGCATACATAATACATCGTCGACCGGCCCATCAAACCTATAAGTCCCGATTTACCCGTCTGGCTAAGCAATCCTCTGTACTGGACATCGGAGCTTTGCTCACCTCTGATTCGCCCGTGATCTGGCACATCAATCCTCTTACCTGAACAACAGAGGTTTGCGCTCCACCGATTCGCTCAAAATCTGGCCCATCAAAGCTCGTACCCAAGGCGACAAAGGGACGCCAGGCTGTCCATGACGGGACTTGGACAACTATTGTTATGTAATGTTACCTAATTGAGTCCACACTTCATCACCTTGAATATGGTGTAAATTGTCGGGGTGTAAGAGTCAGATTCTGACGTGAGCAAATAAGTGAAAACATCAATACCAAAACAGACCAAGCGCCACGTCCCCTTTTCCTTTGCACTTCTCCATTAATTTCCTTTCTCTGGTTCATTACGCACGCAAAAAAAAACAACAACAATATTTTAATGGCGCAGACTTTCATAGAATGGGTCAGCATCTTTATGTAAAAAAAAAAAAAAAAAATTCTATGAGGACGTTGATGCTGAGAGCCTTTCTGATATTTTCCTCACAGAAATACCTGTACATGTTGTCATTATTATACATCTGAGACACTTTTGAAGGGAGTTTCCAGATAACGTCTCCCGACAATAGTGGGAAGGCAACTTTGATGGTTGTCGAAGAATGTTTTTGTCTGTTAGAAAGAGCCTTTCATTGGCAGTTTGTTGCTGTCTGAGAGAGGCATTATTTTTATTTTAAGGAATATTGTCAGAATATGTCGAGTTTATGTAGAATCATGTTACATGTAGTTCAGCTGTGTGCAAAAACAAACAACAAGAAACTTTTGTTTGCCCTTCTTCAAGCAGTATTCAAATGTAAAGTTAGCGTCCAATTTTCGAGCTGTGGTTTTTGTTTTGTGTGGCTTTCCTGTCTGTAAGTCTTAGGACTAGAGCTCTCATATAACCCCCCCCCCCCCCCTCCTCAAAAGTGACAAAATAATTTTTTTAAAAACAAAAAAGTTAGGAATATAATTTCTAGCCTCATTCAGTTACCGTCAATCATTTATATTGCTTTCTGTTATCTTCAAATAGACAGACGAGGCTTGCATGGAGCAAGCAGAATGGCTTGAAAATCCATTGTGTTGATGAGTACCGTCGGGATTTGGGGGGGGGGGGGGGGTGCGCAATTTCCTGTAGATATGCTGCCTGTGCAGCTTCTCTCTGTGTGGAGTCCACTCTTCTTCTCCGAAACTGTCTTGTTCAGGTTGAGCGCATACGTCACAATGATCCAAAGGCATAAATAAGGCAAAGTTCTTTTCATGAAACGAGGATATGAAGACTGTCATATACTCATGGGATCAATGACATCTGTCACCTTGTATGCACCACACATATCCTTCATGGTTCGAAACTGTCGTTCCATGTACATATTTTTTGTCGATTTTCTGCAATAGCTGGGCGGCAGGTATTAAAGACACCCTGATACTAGTAATAGTGCCTAAGAAGACACCCAGACAGTGATTCTTTCCGTCTAATTGCCTATGATAATGTTAAACAGTTAAACGCTTCTTTTCGTGGGTGTGTTCATTAAGACACCAATTTCTTATTGTCCAGTCTGTGAGGTTAAATGCGCTTAGAAACATTTTCTGGCAAACTTGTTCCCTCACCTCTTTTGATTTCAGGTAAAAACCGTATTATTTTAGAATGTTTTTCCTTTGTTCAATCCATTTTGGACGGGTGCATCGGCCAGAGTCTTCACGTAAACACATTTCTCATCCCATGATTTGAAATGTTCCCAGAATTCGTTGACGATAGCCTCCCGCTCAATCATCTATTTCAGAATTTTGAGTTCGATTCGACTTGCATGTGCATCTTTCTTTCACTCGTTTTGCTGTTCTGTCAGCTGAATGATAGGTGATAGGACATTTATCAAACTTCGTCCAATGTAAGCCTCTCCTTTGACATGTTTCTCTTTGCTTATTATTGTCTGGTTGTACAGACAGGTCAAATTGTGTGAGTTGAACTGGTGGCATGTCCTCAAGAATATTACTTTCGGTGACAAGACGCAGTTATCCAAAACAACTTGCTAATTCAGATTGTGAAGACTGCTGAAGAGTGGAAATTTGGTTTCAAGCTGTCTCGATTCCAGAACGACAAGTGGTTGGGTTCTTTGTTTTGATGAGCCCCGAAAGGTGTGGAGACCTGTCGTGGGTTCCGAGAACCCCAGATGCAAAAGGAGCTCTGCTGTAGTTTTGAAGAGTCCAGTAGGGCGGGGGATTCGGTTGGCTAGTTTGGGGAATCCGGGAGGGCAAGCCTATATAGTGTAAGTTCTGATGACACTAGAAGAGTCAGGGGTTCATACATTTTTAAGGTCCCCCAAAATGCCACATTCAGATGGAATACGATTTTTCCACTCACCTGGAAGGAGTACTGACGAAGAAAGGAAAGCAGTGCGACAATTATTAGCTAGCTGACTATGGTAGATTGATTGCACTTGCCAGACAATTAGGACAGCCCTACAGTGTGCGCTATTTATCGTACGACTTTTGTCAGAATTTAGACAGTGTCGTCCCCATTTCTTCCGTTAGACCAGGGAAACGGGTTGGGAGCCATCAAATATCAGGGCACTGCAATAGCTACCAGACTGAAGCATCAACTGTAAGTTAAAAGCACTGATGATTGATCTGTTACTTCCCCAATTTCAAGCTGACATGAAGCTTACAGTGGATGATACACCACGACCATTGTTCGAAGTTCAGAGAAAAATCAGCACAGAGAAATTCCGTCACCTTCAAGAAATGAATCTGTTCTTCCAAAAGACATGATTGTATGATGTCTATGATAATCTGCCACATGGAAAGAAAAAAGCCATTCCTCTGTACCAGTGAGAGAGAGAGACAGACAGACAGAGAGAGAGAGAGAGAGAGGGGGGGGGGGAACCGGTCTTTATAATGGTCTTTTAAAGGGTACAGATCATTCGTTGTTGTTGTTGAAGACATAGATTAGAATAATATTTACACGTTGCATTTGGTACCCGAAACATTCTATTTCAATCATTAAGGTTGTGAGGATAAAATATTAACTGAAATGACGAGGACAAACCATCTCATTCGTTAGATGAAATTCTTTTTAAAACCGATCTTTGTCAGGGAAGAAAAGGCAAAGAAAACCAAAACTTAACAACAAAATACCAAAATAACACACACACACAAAAGGCCCAAAAAAAAAAAAACACTTTTTTCTAAAGCTGCAGTTTCTCAAATTCTCAAAAAACATTAATTTTGTTCCTAAAACTGCATGACGAGATCCCAGACTGAGGGCTGAATCTTCAATGATTAATTTTCTACCAACTTAACAAAACCTTGCTGCAATAAACATTAATATTGCGTAATACCAATACATGCCCCTCTACACACATGTAATTGCTAAGGCGAGAGGTTTGATGGGGCAGAATCTGAGCGAATCAGTGAAGCGCAAACCTCTGTTGTTCAGGTAAGAGGATTGATGCGCCAGATCACGGGCGAATCAGAGGCGAGTAAAGCTCTGATGTCCAGTACAGAGCCAGACAGGTAAATCGGGACTTAAGAGGTTTGTTGGACCGGTCGACGACGTGTATTATCTGGCCTGTTCTATCCATGTAACAGGAAACTCACAGTTCGTACACCTTTCACTCGGGAGTTGAGCAGCTAGACACAAAGACAGTAAAGTTTAATCCATCGATGCGTGATCCCAGATTTGGCTCCAAATAGTAAAAACTGTGTTCACTATAACCTCACTAATTTATGTACCGGTATCTGAAATCTGTCGTTACTTACTGAATTATACTGAGAGGATGGAAACACGAGGTTAAGACTTAGAATTAAAGACCTTATATGTGTATAGTTATATAAAATTTATAAGGAGTCGTTCAAAAGCTTGACATACCGGTACTTTTATTTTCTTTAATGAGTCAAATGCTGATGTTTGTAAAGTTGTTTTTTTAAAATTATTATTCCCGCTCATTTTTGATGGCGCCACGATGTTGATCAGTAATTTACTGTTATCTGGCAGGCCATAATAGTAATTTAGTATTGTTAAAATAAGTGACCATGCCTTTCTGTATCACTATCAATGTTATCTTTTGGCTATTGTAAATGGATTAGTTTTTTATAACCTTCTTGTTGTCTGCTCGTCTGGAAGACTAGGTAGACAGAGACTGGGAGAAGGAGGGTGAGGGAAGGACAGATGTTAAATCCACGCGTGCGTAGGACTACTAATTAATGGTTAATATTAGTACCCTATGTTGTGTCCCCTGCCCATACAGGTCACGGGGTGGGGGGGGGGGGGGCCATCGATATCAAATATTTTCCCGTCACCATATAAATATCTTTTAACCCTAGCTAAAAAAAAAAAGAACGAATATTGCAAGAAGATGCTTGTAAAGTTATACTTGTAATTTATTCTTTTACATGTACATTGTAAAATATTATTTTTTTAAAAAGGGTTGGGGGGGGGGGTCTGTGGGGTCGCAACAAGGCTTGAAGCAAAGTCAAAGTCTGGCAAAAAGAAAACTATGTATGTATCAAAGCCTAGCGTAAGAAAGAATACAGGAACGATACAGTAAAATGCAAAGGGAGAATAAAAGACAAATCGAGCTTTCGGTCCATTGTCTGGAGTTCGCAGACGATAAATACCGGCATATGTTTAACATTCTGCCATTGTTTTATGATGTTTAAAATTCTTTTATGTCCATTGGTATTTTCCGAAGAAGGTCAATAGGCCGAACGCTCGATTTACGTTTTATTGTTTCGTTTCTGTATTATTTCTTATGCGAGGCTTTGTTGCATACAGCGCTATCATTTTGCCAAACTTTGTTTAGTCCTGTTTCAATTTTTACTATGTATACATTTTTCTGTCCGAGGATTTTGACTCGTGGGGTTTTTGCCCGGAGTTGATGAGGATTTTGTCCGCGGGCCATGCTAAAACTCCCCACCATGGGCAGCCACAGTGCACAATGTTCAGTCATTACTGTTTGAATAATGTCACCTTCCCAGTCTAATAACAACAGCCACTACTTCCACTTCTTCAACAACTTTAACAGAATAATGAAGGTCCCGTACCGATTCTGTGTTGGGAGATAGTTGTGGTGTTGATAAATATCGTTGTTGGTGATGGTGGAGATGTTGATAATCTATCTGTTGTTGTTGGTGATGGTGGTGATGTTGATATCTGTTGCTGTTGGTGATGGTGGTGATGTTGATATCTGTTGCTGTTGGTGGTGATGATGTCGATATCTGTCGTTGTTGTTGGTGGTTGTGGTAATGTTGATATCTGTTGTTGGTGGTGGTGATGTTGATTCTGTTATTGTTGTGGGTGATGGTGGTGATGTTGATATCCGTTGTGGGTGATGGTGGTGATATTGATATGTTGTTGTTGTTGGTGATGCGGGTGATGTTGATATCTGTTGTTGTTGTTGGTGATGGTGGTGATGTTGATATGTGTTATCGTTGTTGGTGATGTGGGTGATGTTGATATTAATTGTTATTCTTGTTGCTGATGGCGGTGATGTTGATATTTGTCGTTGTTGTTGGTGATGATGTTGATATCTGTCGTTGTTGTTGGTGATGATGTTGATATCTGTCGTTGTTGATGGTGATGATGTTGATATCTGTCATTGTTGTTGGTGATGATGTTGATATCTGTCGTTGTTGGTGGTGATGATGTTGATATCTGTCGTTGTTGTTGGTGGTTGTGGTGATGTCGATATCTGTTATTGATGGTAGTGATGTTGATATCTATTGTTGTTGGTGATGGTGGTAGTGATGTTGACGTCACTCCTGTAATATAGTTTTTTTGTGTGTTTTTTTATAGAAAAAATGAGATCCTTGTTTCTCAGAAATCTCGGGTGTCTCGGCCTATGCCTGTTGGCCGGCAATTCAAAACAAAAAATGAAAATAAAAATATTTAAAAAGTATTCTGTCCATATCAGTTTTTGTTGCTGATTTATAATTAATAGAATTACTGTAGTGTATGTCTGGTGTGCTGGCGTAGGAAAGCGTGTTCTCTCCTCCTAACCCACCCCCCCACCCCCTTCCACACACACACATACCCCTTTCGCTGTAGTGTATGGAGTTGTGTGTAATTCATTGTGTACGATCACGCGGTTGGTTTGCACAAAAGCAGCGGTCATCTACACACGTGTGTAGGCCTTGTGTTGGTTGGACAATGATCCTGGAAAACCGTGTCACACGGGATGAGAGAGAGAGTGGGAAGGGACAGGGACATAAAGCAAAGAGACCATACTTTGGTTGAGTTGCCTTTGAAAGAGAAAAACAAACCAGTTAGCATCCCTGTGGAAATCCGATTCGTAAGACTAGCGTCAAGTTAGCACATAGAAATGGCATCGTTTTTTACCTAGATACGCTGGTTAAAACATTGCGCCCACGTCGATTTGATGTAGGGAACCTGCTCCTACGATAATCCTACTAACCCTATGGAAATCATATGCAAATCTACGTGGGAAGTGACGTAGGGATGCAGGAGGCCGGGAATAGGCCTAAAGCGCCCACCAGCGGCAGATTTTGATCGGCCTCTAGTTGGATGGTGACGTCACGGCATTGAGTTTCAACAAAGATACTAGAAACGCTGAGATGAGAAACTGTCTTCTTCGCACCACTAAATTAAACCGTGCACACAATTTGAGTGCTAATCGGGGGCGGGGCCCATGGCGCATAGTATGAAAAGAATATAGTTAGTGGTAAATCTATGATGCAGAAATTGTGACAGAGCTACTACGACTAAAAAAAAAAAAAAAGCCAGTTTTCCCGCAGCGATTGAAGTTATAATTCCACAATACCTAGTGACATCAATCAAGGCCAAGAGTGACAGTTAAACAGTGAACAAAATTTAATATTTTCCCTATTTGGCCTTGTAAAATACATGTACAGCACTTTTCATCACTTCCGCGCGTTTGCCGCTAGGTGGCGGTGCGAAATCTGTGCACACTCAAAGCACTAGCTGTCTTATCTTGTCAGTGTAGTATCTTTGGTTTCAATGAGCTCCAACTAGTTGGCTGTACGCAGTCTCATTGAGTCACAATGTCGTGTCGTCACCATCCAACAAATCGGTCGGTCAAACACGGCCAGTGCTATGCCGCTTGGCTATGTCTGGACCTTGGCCATTATTTAGCGCGCTGACAATAAATTCATTATGCGCAATGAGTTTTTCTTGAGAATACTGGCGAAGGCCTGTCGAGAGCCATATAATTACTTTCTTCTGTATGTCAGGTACACGCCTTTGTATGATACGAGTGTTTGGTTAGTACCAATAATCGCCCATCAAGGGTGTAGCCGTGGGGGCTTAAGATGGAGGGGGGGGGGTGTGAAAGACCGGTTGAGGGGAGGCTGGATGACTAAGCAGTTTTTCGCTTTCAGAGCCTATGGAGGAGGTTTTCGGTAATGTAATAAATTATAATATGTAACTTTGCGTGCTGCATTGAAACCCAAACTGAATTAGTACTAATTGTATTAATAGCGGTGAGGACCGATGTACCCTTAGCAGCACCCGCCAGCACTTCGATAACTTTGTTGGCCAAGATCTTTGACATCCATGGAAATGAAGACGTTGTTTGTTTACCGTTTACTTTCTTTTTTCATTAACATATAAATTTATTAGACAAATCGGTTTCAGGAAATAGATCTAGAGCAAGAATATTTTGTAAACGCACATTTGAATTCTATAATAGTGTATGAATAGATTTGGTGTGAGAGAGAGACAGGGAGAGAAACGGAGAGAGAGAGAGAGAGAGAGAGAGAGAGAGAGAGAGAGAGAGAGAGAGATGACAAAACTATACATGACAGTACTCTCTTCGATTTAGGTTTGAAAGAAAGAACGTTCCAGGGAATGTGAAAGTATTTATGAGACAGAATGGGAGAGTGAAAGAAAAAGAGAGAGACATGACATGTACTTTGGTTGGTTTCGATTTGAAGCCAGTGAAAGAATGAAAGGCAAGAAAGAAAGAAAGGTGGAGGGAAAGAGAACAATTTAAGAGAAAAAACAAAAGAATAAAAGATAAACACACACACACACACACACACACACACATACATCCATGCAGTTACACATTAAATCAGAGACGCATGCTTTGATTAGTGTAAGGTCTAAAGACAGAGATTGGGGGAATCAGACACTTATTAACAAAGCAACCAACCCTCCACACACGCAGTTGTCGGCATTGTTTTGTTAGTCTAAGGCTATGCCCTTCGCGTCACTGCTGGCGGCGTTGCCACTGTGTGAGAACTACACCTGAAAGCCTAGTGAATTATCAGAATAAGACTATCAACTATCAAGACGCACAGACCACGTGTAACGAAGAGGCCAAAACCCGGATTTAAACTTGAGAATCTGCATGTGCGGTTCAGATTTCCCGCGCGATTTCCATTTTCGGCCATTAGATATTATTTCCTCGACCAGTACTGTCTTCGTAAATTTTGTATTCGATAGCAGTTTGACATACATAACACTCGAATACCCGATTGTTAACGAAAACAGAGTGGGGCTGCCTGGTCGATTCTTGGTATGCTCGATGCTGAAACATCATAATACATTGTATTTGATAGAAGAAAAAGGGGGAAAAAAGGGAGATTGGGTGTTAGACTGCTCACTAGAGATGATTGTCGTGTGCACGTTAAAGATAGCTTGGCAGTTGGAAATCGAAAGGAGTAGGCCTAACAGGCCGCTCCCCGGGCAAAATTAAATAAAATTAATTTATTCCTACCACTCAACCCCCCCCCCCCCCAAAAAAAAAAAACCCGCCGCCGACCGGTTCTGCACTGTGGCGACGACGTGTCTGCTCCAGTTATAACTGGGCTGCAATGACATGAAGGCAAATTTCCCAAATATTACAAAATACAAAAGTATTAAATACGCGCCACGGAGTTTTGTAGAACTCTCCGTCATAAAATGCTCACACAGAGCGCTTTTGAAATACAGCTTTTCTCCCACACCATTCTGACAAGAGCAGTTAACATGGATCTAATAACGACAAATAGAGCCTAGGAAGCTGTCCGATTTGAAGATAATTTATTCAAGTTGCACTGCGCGCCAGTGGCGTCAGAAACACGGCAAGGTAACAGAGACGGGTGCAAAGTAGACTGACAACAACGCTAGCAGAGGATTAACATCCTACACACAGCAACACAACGCACACCCAGGACACGGAGTAGCACTGAGAAGGCAGGCAGAGATGTTGCGACAGAACCGCCAGAGGGAAGCAGTGGAGGAAAGGGGACAAGGTGGTCTAGAGGCAAGGTGCCCGCCTCTCATTCCAAGGGTCCCGGGTTTTGAGCAGGCATGTTGGAAATTGGGATTTTTCTCATATTTTCAAGTCCCTGATCCTATGGAGGGGGGGGGGGGTAGGATCGAGTACCTAGTCTTCTCGGATAAGGACGAAAAATTCGGAGGGCCCGTGTGCACGTTGCTCCCGCTAAAGATACCTTGGCAGTTGGAAATCGTAAAGAGCAGGCTGTCACGAGTGGAGTGAGTGCAATTAAGGGGATTGCTACAGATCGGGTGTAGAGTAAGAAGGGCTCACGGTAGGCAAGCAAGTTAAGCGTGCTGTTGTGAGTAGTGGGGGGGGGGTCTGAAGGAGGCGAAAGCGCTGTATAACTATCACTGCAAGTTAGAAGGTCCTACGGAGCGGACCTGTGAATAAGAGCCCATCGGGCGGACATAAAGGGAGCAGTCGAGAAGACTAGTGAGAGAGTCTTTCCAGTAATGACTGGTATGTAGAACGTTGATTGATTATTATGATTGATGTATTATATTATATTCGTCTATTACCATGATGTGAATAAGTATATGTGAGGAATGTGGAAGTCCTTGATATTGGATATAGCAATGTGCGCCATGAGCGATAGATGAAAGTGAGTTCACGGATTTGTAGCGCGAGTGAGTAGTGTGTACTCCGATGGAGGTGTGTTACCGTAAGATGTGTGGTGAGTGAAAGGTGAACTAGTGTGTGTACGCTTCATGGACTGTAAGGAGAGGTGGAGCGAATAGAAATGGTAGGGTATTATACCAATGTAATGTTATTCTTGTAGGTGTCGAGGACGGGCCGCAGAGCCACCTCGATAAGCACAGGGGATAGGCCAGCATAGGGCCGGAGGCCACACATAGGCCAGAAGTGAGGCTGTCAGTGCAGGACAGTAGAGGCACATAAAGTCGTGGCAGTCAGGCCACGGACAGGGACGTAGATATGAGAGTGAATGAGATACTATATTATTGCCATGATGATGGGCAAGTGAACTGATAAGTTGTATGGCAATAGGAAGGTGATGTTGAGAGACTGCGGTGCCAGTGAATCATTAATGTACTATTAAGACCCTGAGGGGAGAGGCTGAGGCCGAAGTGCCTTTAGGAGTAACTACCGGATTGTGGATCCGAGGGAGAGTGTGTGTGAGAATAAGGCCGTTGTACGGCAGTTCATTTCAATAATATAATGTATGTAATTGCGCTATTATATGTATAATTATGTTTAATAAATGTGTGAGTCTGATGGGTTGTTTTGTTAAGTGTTAAACTTGTTTGTTCGTGATTGTCGTCCTGTCATAAACTATTACATCTCCCAGTCTGGGATTTGTGACACTGGGGGCTCGTCCTGTTTACCTGTGGTCATTTTGACATTGTGTATTCATTATATCTAGTTGTTTTTCTGTTGTGCTAGGAATTCGTGCTGTTGTCTTTGTTCGTGGGATGAATGGAAATGTCATGATGGTATGATTTATGTATGGTTATGAATAATAATATGTATTGATGCATGTATTTTGATGAATATGTATTAATGTGTACTTAAATTTCTGCAGAGTGTGTGTGCCAGCCTGAGGAGTCAAGCGGCCAGAGCTCCGATTAAGGGGAGGAGTTAAACTCAAAATTCGAAGTTAAGTGAAACTGAAATTTTGTACCCTGGATCGGGGGCTGTTCCTTTAATCTGTCTTTTTCTCTGTTTTTGCTGTTTTCGTTTGCTGTGTTGAACCTAGTTTATCCTTTTAAAAAAAAGGTGTGATAAACTTGGAACTTCGTTCATCACGGTGAACATTCTGTAGGGCTTTGTTAGTGTTTAGTTGTAGCGTCGATATCTTCTCTGTTCCGTAGGAAGACGTATTCTCTTGTCCCTCTTTCTACCTATCTATAGATACGTTCTTTTTTTTCAGACTCTGTTCTTGTTCGTACCGTGTAGTGTAATCGGCGTAGTTAGGTTGCATTCTTTTTTCCATTATATTTTCTTTTTTAGGTCTTTG
This sequence comes from Onchidella celtica, assembly GCA_963931925.1. NCBI lineage: Eukaryota > Metazoa > Mollusca > Gastropoda > Systellommatophora > Onchidiidae > Onchidella > Onchidella celtica. The sequence goes on from OZ007580.1 coordinate 43,757,214, forward strand.
TCCTAGTCTGGTTCGTTGTCCTTGACGTACTTGTGGTCCTTCTACTGTATTTCTTCATTCTTGTCGTTTCTATTTTCTTTTATAATTAATAGTGCTATACATTTTATAGATATAGAATTAGTTGTGCTGTAAAGGTAAATTTCTGAATTGTATTTGAGACAACTGGGTATTGTTATATCTGTTGTGATCTCAGGTCTCTGGTCGTATCGTTAGTGATCATACCGACAGGTTGGTCGTCTTATAATAGATACCATAACCATAAATCGGTGAAATGGCGGAACTCCAACAACTAATGAAGTTGGGTAAGGAACTTGGCCTGGAGGGAGAAGAGCTACGCGGCTGGATTAAAGAACAGCAGGCAGAAATGCGCGATGAGCGTGCTAAGGATAGAGAACAGGAAAAAAAGGATAAGGAAGAGGAAAGAGAGTTTAAGTTAAAGGAGTTGCATCAGCAACAGGAGAGACAGGCTCAGGAGAGGGAGTTGAAGTTAAAGGAGATAGAGGCGATGGTAAAGATTGCGGAGTTAGAACTCAAGAAGAATACGCCAGCGGAAACGGCTGAGCGGCAGGTACACAATAAAGGTGGCGTTAGGATTAAGCTCCCTACGTTCGACGACCGGAAGGACGACATAGACGCCTTCCTTTACAGGTTCGAACTGAACGCACAATTGCAATGGGGGGAAAATAAGGAATTATGGGCCACGTACCTGGCGTCTCTATTGCAGGGGCGAGCGTTAACCTACTTTAAAGAGCTACAGCGCGAAGACGTGCAAGATTACGATAAGCTGAAGGCTTTGCTGCTTCGCCGATTTGCGCGTACCGAGGAATACTTCCGGGAGCAGTTTAGGCGGGCACGTGCAGATACCAGGGAGGACTTTGCTGCCTTCGTCGCGAGACTAACGGAGTATTTCGCGAACTGGGTAGACTTGGCGCATGTGGGCGCGGATTTTGCTAAACTGAAAGACTTAATGATCCGCGACCAGCTGTACGCGTCGTGCCACAAAGATCTGGTGGCTTTCCTGAAAGAGAACGAACCCGCGACGGTGCAGGAGGCGTCTAAGTTGGCGGAAGCATACCGTACGGCACATCCGTCCAAACCAGTCGCCAGGGCGTACGTCCAAGATGCTGGGTACGTCGCCGTTGTCGAGGGGTCGCCGGCAGGACTTAGGGACAGGTCGCGTCAGCGTGGTGCCTATAGCGGGCAAGCCCAGGGGCAGCGTAGGGGCTATCACCAATCACCGGCATATGGATCCGGTAAGTTTGACCGAGCAGGAGGGCTAGGTCGCGGTAATGGCCGGGGGCGAATTGTGACCTTTGCCGATGACCGACGGCATAGGGACTCTAGTTCGGGTCGCGATGGGTCACGGGGACCCAGGCCTAGTACAGCACAGGGAGCGGAGTGTTGGACTTGCGGACGCGTGGGTCACTTTTCACGCGAGTGTAGGGCCGCGAAGTGTTGGAACTGCGGAAGAGCAGATCACATCAGCGTGAACTGCCCTGCAGGTAGGATAGCGGCGAACGTGGACAGTAGCTCCAGTCCATGTTCCCCAAATAAATTTCATCATGCGGCTGCGTGTGTTACATCGGACAACGGAGGCGGACAGTATTCTAAGTGTCCCAGTTGTGAGAAGTTATTATCTTCCGGTGTTTTACCTTGTGGGAGAAAGATCCCCATTATAAATTCATGTCATACAGGAGGTGGTCTTAGGGTTTATCCGGGGTTTGTTGGGGACGAACCGGTCTCGGTTTTACGAGATACAGGATCTACCGTTGTGGGAGTGCATAGGGATTGCATTCGGGATTCACAGCTTACAGGTGAGACTGTCCCGTGCATCCAATTTTCGGGGGCCATTGAGAAATTACCCATGGCAAGAATAATGATAGATACACCTTTCCTTAGCGGGGAAGTCGAAGCAGTCGTTGGTTGTTTTCCAGGCGCCCAGCTCATCATTGGGAATGTATCACGGGTGGTTTCCCCTTCCGATGAGAACGTGCAAGCATGGTCGCAATCAAAAGGTATTGACTTTTGCGCCGCGGTCGAAACACGTCGACGGGTAGCTGATAAAGATAAGATTAGACCTTTGGCTACGCCAGCGGTCAACCTAGATATCACGCCAGAGCGCTTGGCGAGATTACAAAGGGAGGACCCATCATTAAACCCATGTTTTGGGGAAGCGCGAACCGAGAAAACGAGGAAATATAAGAACGGGTCATCTTCCTTTTTTGTCCAGGGGGGCATTCTGTTCCGTATGTACGTCACAGTGGCTTCCGTTCAAAAGCAGGTCGTCGTGCCACGGTCGTTAATTGCTACAGTATTGCGTCTGGCCCATGATGTTCCATTAGCGGGTCATATGGGAAGTACTAGAACCAAGCAGAGAGTTCTGAAAGATTTTTATTGGCCGTCAGTATACAGAGATGTACGTTTATATTGTAAGACGTGCAGTGCGTGCCAAAAGACGACGCATAAGGGTCGTTCACCCCAGGCTCCTCGTCAAAAGATCCCCACGGTTTCGGAACCGTTTAAAAAGGTTTCAGTACCTTGTTGATTTAAGAGAAAGACTATCTTCAGCGCGCACTATAGCAGAAGAAGCTTCTGGTATCGCTTCGAAAAAAGCAAAAGACTATAAAGATAGAGGTTCCAAACTGAGAATTTTTAAGCCAGGAGACAAGGTTCTGTTGTTGTTACCTACGGACCATAATAAGTTATTGATGACATGGAAAGGTCCTTATGTTATTGAGCGAATTGTTTCGAAGGTAGATTACGCTATCCACATTGATGGATCAGTAAAGGTTTTCCACGTTGATATGCTGCAGAGGTTTCATGAGAGACCAGAGTATCTGTATTCTCATACTGGTATTAAAGGACATACCTAATGTCGTGTCATTCTTTGACGATATAGCATGTCATACGTCGACATGGTCTGATCATATTCAGACACTAACAGTAATTTTTCAACGATTACGCCAGTTTGGGTTAACTGCTAAACCCGCAAAGATGGATTTGGCATGTCCAGAGATAATATTCTTAGGACATATCGTGGGTAGAGGTGTTCAGAGACCTGAAGAAACAAAAATTGACAAGTTAGTAGGGTTGCAAATCCCAAAAACAAAGAAACAAGTCAGAAGCTTAGTGGGAATTTTAAATTATTACAGAAAGTTTATTCCAAATTTTTCCTCCTTGTCATCTTCTCTTACTGACCTTACTAAGAAGGGACAACCCGATAAGGTCCAGTGGACGTCTGAATGTCAGACAGCATTTGATAATTTGGTGACAGCGTTATCATCGTCACCCATTCTGATATTACCCGATTTTCGATCTAATTTTATCCTCAGAACGGATGCGTCGGACTCTGGTGTCGGCGCTTGTCTTCTACAGGAGAAGAACGAATGTCTCCATCCTGTATGTTATGTCAGTAGGAAGTTATTGCAGAGAGAAAGAAAGTATTCTGTGATAGAGCGTGAGTGTCTTGCCATTGTCTGGTCCGTCCAGAAACTAGGACGTTATCTCATGGGACGAGAATTTTGTATCCAGACAGACCACAAGCCACTGACATTTTTGTCGAAGAATCGTTCGTCCAGCCCACGCTTGTCTAGATGGGCATTGGCTTTGCAGCCGTATACCTTCGTTATTCAACCAATTCCAGGAACCAGCAATCATATCGCCGACTACCTTAGTCGAGCCTAGGGGAAGAGTTCAGCAGCTTATACATCGGAGGACAGGAACATTGACAGGATCTGTGTGAATGAGTCGACTTTAAAATATTGACATTATAAATATGATATGAAGAATGGTTGATAGGTTGATTGGCTTTTGATTCTGTATTAAGTATTGTGGTTAGTTAGCTATTCATGATGTGACACATATATGCATATTGCAGGCCATATTGATCCCCATATTTTCCCCTGATTTCGGTATTTTATATACTAGGGGAACTGCTAGGTCAGTTTTTTTAGTGTAGGTATTGCTCACGCTCACTCGTTGACAGTCATCTTCATGCGATTTGAAATTAATTGCATTAATTTTTTTGGGGTGGGGGATGATGTCACGAGTGGAGTGAGTGCAATTAAGGGGATTGCTACAGATCGGGTGTAGAGTAAGAAGGGCTCACGGTAGGCAAGCAAGTTAAGCGTGCTGTTGTGAGTAGTGGGGGGGGGGGGTCTGAAGGAGGCGAAAGCGCTGTATAACTATCACTGCAAGTTAGAAGGTCCTACGGAGCGGACCTGTGAATAAGAGCCCATCGGGCGGACATAAAGGGAGCAGTCGAGAAGACTAGTGAGAGAGTCTTTCCAGTAATGACTGGTATGTAGAACGTTGATTGATTATTATGATTGATGTATTATATTATATTCGTCTATTACAATGATGTGAATAAGTATATGTGAGGAATGTGGAAGTCCTTGATATTGGATATAGCAATGTGCGCCATGAGCGATAGATGAAAGTGAGTTCACGGATTTGTAGCGCGAGTGAGTAGTGTGTACTCCGATGGAGGTGTGTTACCGTAAGATGTGTGGTGAGTGAAAGGTGAACTAGTGTGTGTACGCTTCATGGACTGTAAGGAGAGGTGGAGCGAATAGAAATGGTAGGGTATTATACCAATGTAATGTTATTCTTGTAGGTGTCGAGGACGGGCCGCAGAGCCACCTCGATGAGCACAGGGGATAGGCGAGCATAGGGCCGGAGGCCACACATAGGCCAGAAGTGAGGCTGTCAGTGCAGGACAGTAGAGGCACATAAAGTCGTGGCAGTCAGGCCACGGACAGGGACGTAGATATGAGAGTGAATGAGATACTATATTATTGCCATGATGATGGGCAAGTGAACTGATAAGTTGTATGGCAATAGGAAGGTGATGTTGAGAGACTGCGGTGCCAGTGAATCATTAATGTACTATTAAGACCCTGAGGGGAGAGGCTGAGGCCGAAGTGCCTTTAGGAGTAACTACCGGATTGTGGATCCGAGGGAGAGTGTGAGTGAGAATAAGGCCGTTGTACGGCAGTTCATTTCAATAATATAATGTATGTAATTGCGCTATTATATGTATAATTATGTTTAATAAATGTGTGAGTCTGATGGGTTGTTTTGTTAAGTGTTAAACTTGTTTGTTCGTGATTGTCGTCCTGTCATAAACTATTACATCTCCCAGTCTGGGATTTGTGACACAGGCCGAACACGAACAGGCCGCTGCCCGGGCAAAATTGAAATTAATAGATTAAAATTTATCCATATCATCCCCCCACCAGCAACAACAAAATTTATTATTCATTATTAAAATTTAATAAATAAATATTATTATTAATAAATATTCAGTGTTGTGAGTTGTGAACTGCGCCTAACAGGCTGCGTTACAATTTGCTCTGGGATAGAGAGAGATAGAGAGAGGTAGAGAGAGAGAGTGAGCGAGACAGGGAGAGAGAAAGAAGCAGTGTAGTATGTTGAGCGCTTCGCGGGAGCTCCATTCTGCTCTGTGGTTTACATGTTGCATATATTTTTTAATGGATATGCGCTATATAAATGCCATCCATTATTATCATTAAAGGCAGGATTTACAGGAGGCAAAGGGGCCAACTGCTCCAGGTCCCCGTACCAAAAATCTCCCCCCCCCCCCTTCTATACAAGTGCAATGTGATCAAAAGTTAGTTGTTTTTTTAAAATGAATAATTCATGAAAGGAAAATTCTAAATTTTGTTATAATATTAAAACTAAAACTTCCTCTGCCAATGCTAAGGGAGAGTGGAATACATACTGAAAGTGTCTTGGAACAAACACGGCACACCTGAAAGTGGAGCCGACAGCATTAGCCCGAGGCCACTGAGAAACAAAAGGACCTCAAGCAAATACCTGAAGCATGACATACATGTATTTACTTCAAAGATATTGTACATGTATGAACTTCCTAGTTCCAATTACATGCTATAACTGGATTTCGATGTGTTACTTTTCGCGTTTTTCAATTTTTGTATTATAATTATGAGAAGCCCAGCAAACTTGAAGCCCCCCCCCCCCCCCCCCCACTTTCTAAATCCCGGTCTAAATCCGGCCCTGCGTGGAGGACATTTAAAAAAGACCTTTGAAAATAATGGCATGCAAAGTATTAATGCGACCTGCCATTAACTTCACACTTAGTATCGCGAGAAGAAACAGCTTAACTTATACTGCCCTGGCCGAAATGGCATGCCGATTTTTTTTTTTTTACTGGCCTGAAGTGGAATGTAGCTCTGAAATTGGCAGCTCTTTCAATGTGCCTCACTCTTTAAAATAATTTTAAAATAGAAAATTTTCTGGAGATTGAGCCTACAGAGGATCCTTCGGTCTTTGGCGGTCCTGGGTCAATGAGTATTAGTATGTCGGTCATAAACAGGCCTGTGCAAAGCTGGTAAAAGGCCCATGTCATTTGGAAAATGTAGTGCCCCTTTTGAAACTGCTCATTAAGTATTTCTGTATACAATTTTTAGGAATCCTTTGTTGTAAGATGGTAATGCCTTTTGCTGGGCTTAGTCTTTGTTGTAAGATGGTAATGCCTTTTGCTGGGCTTAGTCTTTGTTGTAAGATGGTAATGCCTTTTGCTGGGCTTAGTCTTTGTTGTAAGATGGTAATGCCTTTTGCTGGGCTTAGTCTTTGTTGTAAGATGGTAATGCCTTTTGCTGGGCTTAGTCTTTGTTGTAAGATGGTAATGCCTTTTGCTGGGCTTAGTCTTTGTTTTAAGATGGTAATGCCTTTGCTGGGCTTAGTCTTTGTTGTAAGATGGTAATGCCTTTTGCTGGGCTTAGTCTTTGTTGTAAGATGGTAATGCCTTTTGCTGGGCTTAGTCTTTGTTGTAAGATGGTAATGCCTTTTGCTGGGCTTAGTCTTTGTTGTAAGATGGTAATGCCTTTTGCTGGGCTTAGTCTTTGTTGTAAGATGGTAATGCCTTTTGCTGGGCTTAGTCTTTGTTGTAAGATGGTAATGCCTTTTGCTGGGCTTAGTCTTTGTTGTAAGATGGTAATGCCTTTTGCTGGGCTTAGTCTTTGTTGTAAGATGGTAATGCCTTTTGCTGGGCTTAGTCTTTGTTGTAAGATGGTAATGCCTTTTGCTGGGCTTAGTCTTTGTTGTAAGATGGTAATGCCTTTTGCTGGGCTTAGTCTTTGTTGTAAGATGGTAATGCCTTTTGCTGGGCTTAGTCTTTGTTGTAAGATGGTAATGCCTTTTGCTGGGCTTAGTCTTTGTTGTAAGATGGTAATGCCTTTTGCTGGGCTTAGTCTTTGTTGTAAGATGGTAATGCCTTTTGCTGGGCTTAGTCTTTGTTGTAAGATGGTAATGCCTTTTGCTGGGCTTAGTCTTTGTTGTAAGATGGTAATGCCTTTTGCTGGCTTAGTCTTTGTTGTAAGCTGGTAATGCCTTTTGCTGGCTTAGTCTTTGTTGTAAGATGGTAATGCCTTTTGCTGGGCTTAGTCTTTGTTGTAAGATGGTATTATGCCTTTTGCTGGGCTTAGTCTTTGTTGTAAGATGGTAATGCCTTTTGCTGGGCTTAGGTCTTTGTTGTAAGATGGTAATGCCTTTTGCTGGGCTTTAGTCTTTGTTGTAAGATGGTAATGCCTTTTGCTGGGCTTAGTCTTTGTTGTAAGATGGTAATTGCCTTTTGCTCGGGCTTAGTCTTTGTTGTAAGATGGTAATGCCTTTTGCTGGGCTTAGTGCTTTGTTGTAAGATGGTATAGCCTTTTGCTGGGCTTAGTCTTTGTTGTAAGATGGTTAATGCCTTTTGCTGGGCTTAGTCTTTGTTGTAAGATGGTAATTGCCTTTTGCTGGGCTTAGTCTTTGTTGTAAGATGGTAATGCCTTTGCTGGGCTTAGTCTTTGTTGTAAGATGGTAATGCCTTTTGCTGGGCTTAGTCTTTGTTGTAAGATGGTAATGCCTTTTGCTGGGCTTAGTCTTTGTTGTAAGATGGTAATGCCTTTTGCTGGGCTTAGTCTTTGTTGTAAGATGGTAATGCTTTTGCTGGGCTTAGTCTTTGTTGTAAGATGGTAATGCCATTTTGCTGGGCTTAGTCTTTGTTGTAAGATGGTAATGCCTTTTGCTGGCTTAGTCTTTGTTGTAAGATGGTAATGCCTTTTGCTGGGCTTAGTCTTTGTTGTAAGATGGTAATGCTTTGCTGGGCTTAGTCTTTGTTGTAAGATGGTAATGCCTTTTGCTGGGCTTAGTCTTTGTTGTAAGATGGTAATGCCTTTTGCTGGGCTAGTCTTTGTTGTAGATGGTAATGCCTTTTTGCTGGGCTTAGTCTTGTTGTAAGATGGTAATGCCTTTTGCTGGGCTTAGTCTTTGTTGTAAGATGGTAATGCCTTTTGCTGGGCTTAGTCTTTGTTGTAAGATGGTAATGCCTTTTGCTGGCTTAGTCTTTGTTGTAAGATGGTAATGCCTTTTGCTGGGCTTAGTCTTTGTTGTAAGATGGTAATGCCTTTTGCTGGCTTAGTCTTTGTTGTAAGATGGTAATGCCTTTTGCTGGCTTAGTCTTTGTTGTAAGATGGTAATGCTTTTGCTGGGCTTAGTCCTTTGTTGTAAGATGGTAATGCCTTTTGCTGGGCTTAGTCTTTGTTGTAAGATGGTAATGCCTTTTGCTGGGCTTAGTCTTTGTTGTAAGATGGTAATGCCTTTTGCTGGGCTCAGTCTTTGTTGTAAGATGGTAATGCCTTTTGCTGGGCTCAGTCTTTGTTGTAAGATGTAATGCCTTTTGCTGGCTCAGTCTTTGTTGTAAGATGGTAATGCCTTTCTGCTGGGCTCAGTCTTTGTTGTAAGATGGTAATGCCTTTTGCTGGGCTCAGTCTTTGTTGTAAGATGGTAATGCCTTTGCTGGGCTCAGTCTTTGTTGTAAGATGGTAATGCCTTTTGCTGGGCTCAGTCTTTGTTGTAAGATGGTAATGCCTTTTGCTGGGCTCAGTCTTTGTTGTAAGATGTAATGAATGCCTTTTGCTGGCTCCAGTCTTTGGTTGTAAGATGTAATGCCTTTTGCTGGGCTCAGTCTTTGTTGTAAGATGGTAATGCCTTTTGCTGGGCTCAGTCTTTGTTGTAAGATGGTAATGCCTTTTGCTGGCTCAGTCTTGTTGTAAGATGGTAATGCCTTTTGCTGGCTCAGTCTTGTTGTAAGATGGTAAGCCTGACTTTTGCTGGGCTCAGTCTTTGTTGTAAGATGGTAATGCCTTTTGCTGGGCTCAGTCTTTGTTGTAAGATGGTAATGCCTTTTGCTGGCTCAGTCTTTGTTGTAAGATGGTAATGCCTTTTGCTGGGCTCAGTCTTTGTTGTAAGATGGTAATGCCTTTTGCTGGGCTCAGTCTTTGTTGTAAGATGGTAATGCCTTTTGCTGGGCTCAGTCTTTGTTGTAAGATGGTAATGCCTTTTGCTGGGCTCAGTCTTTGTTGTAGATGGTAATGCCTTTTGCTGGGCTCAGTCTTTGTTGTAAGATGGTAATGCCTTTTGCTGGGCTCAGTCTTTGTTGTAAGATGGTAATGCCTTTTGCTGGGCTCAGTCTTTGTTGTAAGATGGTAATGCCTTTTGCTGGGCTCAGTCTTTGTTGTAAGATGGTAATGCCTTTGCTGGGCTCAGGTCTTTGTTGTAAGATGGTAATGCCTTTTGCTGGGCTCAGTCTTTGTTGTAGATGGTAATGCCTTTTGCTGGGCTCAGTCTTTGTTGTAAGATGGTAATGCCTTTTGCTGGGCTCAGTCTTTGTTGTAAGATGGTAATGCCTTTTGCTGGGCTCAGTCTTTGTTGTAAGATGGTAATGCCTTTTGCTGGGCTCAGTCTTTGTTGTAAGATGGTAATGCCTTTTGCTGGGCTCAGTCTTTGTTGTAAGATGGTAATGCCTTTTGCTGGGCTCAGTCTTTGTTGTAAGATGGTAATGCCTTTTGCTGGGCTCAGTCTTTGTTGTAAGATGGTAATGCCTTTTGCTGGGCTCAGTCTTTGTTGTAAGATGGTAATGCCTTTTGCTGGGCTCAGTCTTTGTTGTAAGATGGTAATGCCTTTTGCTGGGCTCAGTCTTTGTTGTAAGATGGTAATGGCCTTTTGCTGGGCTCAGTCTTTGTTGTAAGATGGTAATGCCTTTTGCTGGGCTCAGTCTTTGTTGTAAGATGGTAATGCCTTTTGCTGGGCTCAGTCTTTGTTGTAAGATGGTAATGCCTTTTGCTGGGCTCAGTCTTTGTTGTAAGATGGTAATGCCTTTTGCTGGGCTCAGTCTTTGTTGTAAGATGGTAATGCCTTTTGCTGGGCTCAGTCTTTGTTGTAAGATGGTAATGCCTTTTGCTGGGCTCAGTCTTTGTTGTAAGATGGTAATGCCTTTTGCTGGGCTCCAGTCTTGTTGTAAGATGGTAATGCCTTTTGCTGGGCTCAGTCTTTGTTGTAAGATGGTAATGCCTTTTGCTGGGCTCAGTCTTTGTTGTAAGATGGTAATGCCTTTTGCTGGGCTCAGTCTTTGTTGTAAGATGGTAATGCCTTTTGCTGGGCTCAGTCTTTGTTGTAAGATGGTAATGCCTTTTGCTGGGCTCAGTCTTTGTTGTAAGATGGTAATGCCTTTTGCTGGGCTCAGTCTTTGTTGTAAGATGGTAATGCCTTTTGCTGGGCTCAGTCTTTGTTGTAAGATGGTAATGCCTTTTGCTGGGCTCAGTCTTTGTTGTAAGATGGTAATGCCTTTTGCTGGGCTGAGTCTTTGTTGTAAGATGGTAATGCCTTTTGCTGGGCTCAGTCTTTGTTGTAAGATGGTAATGCCTTTTGCTGGGCTCAGTCTTTGTTGTAAGATGGTAATGCCTTTTGCTGGGCTCAGTCTTTGTTGTAAGATGGTAATGCCTTTTGCTGGGCTCAGTCTTTGTTGTAAGATGGTAATGCTTTTGCTGGGCTCAGTCTTTGTTGTAAGATGGTAATGCCTTTTGCTGGCTCAGTCTTTGTTGTAAGATGGTAATGCCTTTTGCTGGGCTCAGTCTTTGTTGTAAGATGGTTAATGCCTTTTGCTGGGCTCAGTCTTTGTTGTAAGATGGTAATGCTTTTGCTGGGCTCAGTCTTTGTTGTAAGATGGTAATGCCTTTTGCTGGGCTCAGTCTTTGTTGTAAGATGGTAATGCCTTTTGCTGGGCTCAGTCTTTGTTGTAAGATGGTAATGCCTTTTGCTGGGCTTAGTCTTTGTTGGTAAGATGGTAATGCCTTTTGCTGGGCTCAGTCTTTGTTGTAAGATGGTAATGCCTTTTGCTGGGCTTAGTCTTTGTTGTAAGATGGTATGCCTTTGCTGGGCTTAGTCTTTGTTGTAAGATGGTAATGCCTTTTGCTGGGCTCAGTCTTTGTTGTAAGATGGTAATGCCTTTTGCTGGGCTAGTCTTTGTTGTAAGATGGTAATGCCTTTTGCTGGGCTTAGTCTTTGTTGTAAGATGGTAATGCCTTTTGCTGGGCTTAGTTCTTTGTTGTAAGATGGTAATGCCTTTTGCTGGGGCTTAGTCTTTGTTGTAAGATGGTAATGCCTTTTGCTGGGCTTAGTCTTTGTTGTAAGATGGTAATGCCTTTTGCTGGGCTTAGTCTTTGTTGTAAGATGGTAATGCCTTTTGCTGGGCTTAGTCTTTGTTGTAAGATGGTAATGCCTTTTGCTGGGCTTAGTCTTTGTTGTAAGATGGTAATGCCTTTTGCTGGGCTTAGTCTTTGTTGTAAGATGGTAATGCCTTTTTGCTGGGCTTAGTCTTTGTTGTAAGATGGTAATGCCTTTTGCTGGGCTTAGTCTTTGTTGTAAGATGGTAATGCCTTTTGCTGGGCTTAGTCTTTGTTGTAAGATGGTAATGCCTTTTGCTGGGCTTAGTCTTTGTTGTAAGATGTAATGCCTTTTGCTGGCTTAGTCTTTGTTGTAAGATGGTAATGCCTTTTGCTGGGCTTAGTCTTTGTTGTAAGATGGTAATGCCTTTTGCTGGGCTTAGTCTTTGTTGTAAGATGGTAATGCCTTTTGCTGGGCTTAGTCTTTGTTGTAAGATGGTAATGCCTTTTGCTGGGCTTAGTCTTTGTTGTAAGATGGTAATGCCTTTTGCTGGGCTTAGTCTTTGTTGTAAGATGGAATGCCTTTTGCTGGGCTTAGTCTTTGTTGTAAGATGGTAATGCCTTTTGCTGGGCTTAGTCTTTGTTGTAAGATTGGCTTAATGCCTTTTGCTGGGCTTAGTCTTTTGTTGTATGTTGTAAGATGGTAATGCCTTTTGCTGGGCTCAGTCTTTGTTGTAAGATGGTAATGCCTTTTGCTGGGCTCAGTCTTTGTTGTAAGATGGTAATGCCTTTTGCTTGGGCTTAGTCTTTGTGTGTAAGATGGTAATGCCTTTTGCTGGGCTCAGTCTTTGTTGTAAGATGGTAATGCCTTTTGCTGGGCTCAGTCTTTGTTGTAAGATGGTAATGCCTTTTGCTGGGCTCAGTCTTTGTTGTAAGATGGTAATGCCTTTTGCTGGGCTTCAGTCTTTGTTGTAAGATGGTAATGCCTTTTGCTGGGCTCAGTCTTTGTTGTAAGATGGTAATGCCTTTTGCTGGGCTCAGTCTTTGTTGTAAGATGGTAATGCCTTTTGCTGGGCTCAGTCTTTGTTGTAAGATGGTAATGCCTTTTGCTGGGCTCAGTCTTTGTTGTAAGATGGTAATGCCTTTTGCTGGGCTCAGTCTTTGTTGTAAGATGGTAATGCCTTTTGCTGGGCTCAGTCTTTGTTGTAAGATGGTAATGCCTTTTGCTGGGCTCAGTCTTTGTTGTAAGATGGTAATGCCTTTTGCTGGGCTCAGTCTTTGTTGTAAGATGGTAATGCCTTTTGCTGGGCTCAGTCTTTGTTGTAAGATGGTAATGCCTTTTGCTGGGCTCAGTCTTTGTTGTAAGATGGTAATGCCTTTTGCTGGGCTCAGTCTTTGTTGTAAGATGGTAATGCCTTTTGCTGGGCTCAGTCTTTGTTGTAAGATGGTAATGCCTTTTGCTGGGCTCAGTCTTTGTTGTAAGATGGTAATGCCTTTTGCTGGGCTCAGTCTTTGTTGTAAGATGGTAATGCCTTTTGCTGGGCTCAGTCTTTGTTGTAAGATGGTAATGCCTTTTGCTGGGCTCAGTCTTTGTTGTAAGATGGTAATGCCTTTTGCTGGGCTCAGTCTTTGTTGTAAGATGGTAATGCCTTTTGCTGGGCTCAGTCTTTGTTGTAAGATGGTAATGCCTTTTGCTGGGCTCAGTCTTTGTTGTAAGATGGTAATGCCTTTTGCTGGGCTCAGTCTTTGTTGTAAGATGGTAATGCCTTTTGCTGGGCTCAGTCTTTGTTGTAAGATGGTAATGCCTTTTGCTGGGCTCAGTCTTTGTTGTAAGATGGTAATGCCTTTTGCTGGGCTCAGTCTTTGTTGTAAGATGGTAATGCCTTTTGCTGGGCTCAGTCTTTGTTGTAAGATGGTAATGCCTTTTGCTGGGCTCAGTCTTTGTTGTAAGATGGTAATGCCTTTTGCTGGGCTCAGTCTTTGTTGTAAGATGGTAATGCCTTTTGCTGGGCTCAGTCTTTGTTGTAAGATGGTAATGCCTTTTGCTGGGCTCAGTCTTTGTTGTAAGATGGTAATGCCTTTTGCTGGGCTCAGTCTTTGTTGTAAGATGGTAATGCCTTTTGCTGGGCTCAGTCTTTGTTGTAAGATGGTAATGCCTTTTGCTGGGCTCAGTCTTTGTTGTAAGATGGTAATGCCTTTTGCTGGGCTCAGTCTTTGTTGTAAGATGGTAATGCCTTTTGCTGGGCTCAGTCTTTGTTGTAAGATGGTAATGCCTTTTGCTGGGCTCAGTCTTTGTTGTAAGATGGTAATGCCTTTTGCTGGGCTCAGTCTTTGTTGTAAGATGGTAATGCCTTTTGCTGGGCTCAGTCTTTGTTGTAAGATGGTAATGCCTTTTGCTGGGCTCAGTCTTTGTTGTAAGATGGTAATGCCTTTTGCTGGGCTCAGTCTTTGTTGTAAGATGGTAATGCCTTTTGCTGGGCTCAGTCTTTGTTGTAAGATGGTAATGCCTTTTGCTGGGCTCAGTCTTTGTTGTAAGATGGTAATGCCTTTTGCTGGGCTCAGTCTTTGTTGTAAGATGGTAATGCCTTTTGCTGGGCTCAGTCTTTGTTGTAAGATGGTAATGCCTTTTGCTGGGCTCAGTCTTTGTTGTAAGATGGTAATGCCTTTTGCTGGGCTCAGTCTTTGTTGTAAGATGGTAATGCCTTTTGCTGGGCTCAGTCTTTGTTGTAAGATGGTAATGCCTTTTGCTGGGCTCAGTCTTTGTTGTAAGATGGTAATGCCTTTTGCTGGGCTCAGTCTTTGTTGTAAGATGGTAATGCCTTTTGCTGGGCTCAGTCTTTGTTGTAAGATGGTAATGCCTTTTGCTGGGCTCAGTCTTTGTTGTAAGATGGTAATGCCTTTTGCTGGGCTCAGTCTTTGTTGTAAGATGGTAATGCCTTTTGCTGGGCTCAGTCTTTGTTGTAAGATGGTAATGCCTTTTGCTGGGCTCAGTCTTTGTTGTAAGATGGTAATGCCTTTTGCTGGGCTCAGTCTTTGTTGTAAGATGGTAATGCCTTTTGCTGGGCTCAGTCTTTGTTGTAAGATGGTAATGCCTTTTGCTGGGCTCAGTCTTTGTTGTAAGATGGTAATGCCTTTTGCTGGGCTCAGTCTTTGTTGTAAGATGGTAATGCCTTTTGCTGGGCTCAGTCTTTGTTGTAAGATGGTAATGCCTTTTGCTGGGCTTAGTCTTTGTTGTAAGATGGTAATGCCTTTTGCTGGGCTCAGTCTTTGTTGTAAGATGGTAATGCCTTTTGCTGGGCTCAGTCTTTGTTGTAAGATGGTAATGCCTTTTGCTGGGCTCAGTCTTTGTTGTAAGATGGTAATGCCTTTTGCTGGGCTCAGTCTTTGTTGTAAGATGGTAATGCCTTTTGCTGGGCTTAGTCTTTGTTGTAAGATGGTAATGCCTTTTGCTGGGCTCAGTCTTTGTTGTAAGATGGTAATGCCTTTTGCTGGGCTCAGTCTTTGTTGTAAGATGGTAATGCCTTTTGCTGGGCTTAGTCTTTGTTGTAAGATGGTAATGCCTTTTGCTGGGCTTAGTCTTTGTTGTAAGATGGTAATGCCTTTTGCTGGGCTTAGTCTTTGTTGTAAGATGGTAATGCCTTTTGCTGGGCTCAGTCTTTGTTGTAAGATGGTAATGCCTTTTGCTGGGCTCAGTCTTTGTTGTAAGATGGTAATGCCTTTTGCTGGGCTCAGTCTTTGTTGTAAGATGGTAATGCCTTTTGCTGGGCTTAGTCTTTGTTGTAAGATGGTAATGCCTTTTGCTGGGCTTAGTCTTTGTTGTAAGATGGTAATGCCTTTTGCTGGGCTTAGTCTTTGTTGTAAGATGGTAATGCCTTTTGCTGGGCTTAGTCTTTGTTGTAAGATGGTAATGCCTTTTGCTGGGCTTAGTCTTTGTTGTAAGATGGTAATGCCTTTTGCTGGGCTTAGTCTTTGTTGTAAGATGGTAATGCCTTTTGCTGGGCTGAGTCTTTGTTGTAAGATGGTAATGCCTTTTGCTGGGCTCAGTCTTTGTTGTAAGATGGTAATGCCTTTTGCTGGGCTCAGTCTTTGTTGTAAGATGGTAATGCCTTTTGCTGGGCTTAGTCTTTGTTGTAAGATGGTAATGCCTTTTGCTGGGCTTAGTCTTTGTTGTAAGATGGTAATGCCTTTTGCTGGGCTTAGTCTTTGTTGTAAGATGGTAATGCCTTTTGCTGGGCTTAGTCTTTGTTGTAAGATGGTAATGCCTTTTGCTGGGCTTAGTCTTTGTTGTAAGATGGTAATGCCTTTTGCTGGGCTGAGTCTTTGTTGTAAGATGGTAATGCCTTTTGCTGGGCTGAGTCTTTGTTGTAAGATGGTAATGCCTTTTGCTGGGCTGAGTCTTTGTTGTAAGATGGTAATGCCTTTTGCTGGGCTGAGTCTTTGTTGTAAGATGGTAATGCCTTTTTCTGGGCTTAGTCTTTGTTGTAAGATGGTGATGCCTTTTGCTGGGCTTAGTCTTTGTTGTAAGATGGTAATGCCTTTTGCTGGGCTTAGTCTTTGTTGTAAGATGGTGATGCCTTTTGCTGGGCTTAGTCTTTGTTGTAAGATGGTAATGCCTTTTGCTGGGCTTAGTCTTTGTTGTAAGATGGTAATGCCTTTTGCTGGGCTTAGTCTTTGTTGTAAGATGGTAATGCCTTTTGCTGGGCTTAGTCTTTGTTGTAAGATGGTAATGCCTTTTGCTGGGCTCAGTCTTTGTTGTAAGATGGTAATGCCTTTTGCTGGGCTCAGTCTTTGTTGTAAGATTGTTAATGCCTTTTGCTGGGCTTAGTCTTTGTTGTAAGATGGTAATGCCTTTTGCTGGGCTTAGTCTTTGTTGTAAGATGGTAATGCCTTTTGCTGGGCTTAGTCTTTGTTGTAAGATGGTAATGCCTTTTGCTGGGCTTAGTCTTTGTTGTAAGATGGTAATGCCTTTTGCTGGGCTTAGTCTTTGTTGTAAGATGGTAATGCCTTTTGCTGGGCTTAGTCTTTGTTGTAAGATGGTAATGCCTTTTGCTGGGCTTGTCTTTGTTGTAAGATGGTAATGCCTTTTGCTGGGCTTAGTCTTTGTTGTAAGATGGTAATGCCTTTTGCTGGGCTTAGTCTTTGTTGTAAGATGGTAATGCCTTTTGCTGGGCTTAGTCTTTGTTGTAAGATGGTAATGCCTTTTGCTGGGCTTAGTCTTTGTTGTAAGATGGTAATGCCTTTTGCTGGGCTTAGTCTTTGTTGTAAGATGGTAATGCCTTTTGCTGGGCTTAGTCTTTGTTGTAAGATGGTAATGCCTTTTGCTGGGCTTAGTCTTTGTTGTAAGATGGTAATGCCTTTTGCTGGGCTTAGTCTTTGTTGTAAGATGGTAATGCCTTTTGCTGGGCTTAGTCTTTGTTGTAAGATGGTAATGCCTTTTGCTGGGCTCAGTCTTTGTTGTAAGATGGTAATGCCTTTTGCTGGGCTTAGTCTTTGTTGTAAGATGGTAATGCCTTTTGCTGGGCTCAGTCTTTGTTGTAAGATGGTAATGCCTTTTGCTGGGCTTAGTTTTTGTTGTAAGATGGTAATGCCTTTTGCTGGGCTTAGTCTTTGTTGTAAGATGGTAATGCCTTTTGCTGGGCTTAGTCTTTGTTGTAAGATGGTAATGCCTTTTGCTGGGCTTAGTCTTTGTTGTAAGATGGTAATGCCTTTTGCTGGGCTCAGTCTTTGTTGTAAGATGGTAATGCCTTTTGCTGGGCTTAGTCTTTGTTGTAAGATGGTAATGCCTTTTGCTGGGCTTAGTCTTTGTTGTAAGATGGTAATGCCTTTTGCTGGGCTCAGTCTTTGTTGTAAGATGGTAATGCCTTTTGCTGGGCTCAGTCTTTGTTGTAAGATGGTAATGCCTTTTGCTGGGCTTAGTCTTTGTTGTAAGATGGTAATGCCTTTTGCTGGGCTTAGTCTTTGTTGTAAGATGGTAATGCCTTTTGCTGGGCTTAGTCTTTGTTGTAAGATGGTAATGCCTTTTGCTGGGCTCAGTCTTTGTTGTAAGATGGTAATGCCTTTTGCTGGGCTTAGTCTTTGTTGTAAGATGGTAATGCCTTTTGCTGGGCTTAGTCTTTGTTGTAAGATGGTAATGCCTTTTGCTGGGCTCAGTCTTTGTTGTAAGATGGTAATGCCTTTTGCTGGGCTCAGTCTTTGTTGTAAGATGGTAATGCCTTTTGCTGGGCTTATCCTTGTCTTTGTTGTAAGATGGTAATGCCTTTTGCTGGGCTCAGTCTTTGTTGTAAGATGGTAATGCCTTTTGCTGGGCTCAGTCTTTGTTGTAAGATGGTAATGCCTTTTGCTGGGCTTAGTCTTTGTTGTAAGATGGTAATGCCTTTTGCTGGGCTTAGTCTTTGTTGTAAGATGGTAATGCCTTTTGCTGGGCTCAGTCTTTGTTGTAAGATGGTAATGCCTTTTGCTGGGCTTAGTCTTTGTTGTAAGATGGTAATGCCTTTTGCTGGGCTCAGTCTTTGTTGTAAGATGGTAATGCCTTTTGCTGGGCTCAGTCTTTGTTGTAAGATGGTAATGCCTTTTGCTGGGCTCAGTCTTTGTTGTAAGATGGTAATGCCTTTTGCTGGGCTTAGTCTTTGTTGTAAGATGGTAATGCCTTTTGCTGGGCTTAGTCTTTGTTGTAAGATGGTAATGCCTTTTGCTGGGCTTAGTCTTTGTTGTAAGATGGTAATGCCTTTTGCTGGGCTTAGTCTTTGTTGTAAGATGGTAATGCCTTTTGCTGGGCTCAGTCTTTGTTGTAAGATGGTAATGCCTTTTGCTGGGCTCAGTCTTTGTTGTAAGATGGTAATGCCTTTTGCTGGGCTCAGTCTTTGTTGTAAGATGGTAATGCCTTTTGCTGGGCTTAGTCTTTGTTGTAAGATGGTAATGCCTTTTGCTGGGCTTAGTCTTTGTTGTAAGATGGTAATGCCTTTTGCTGGGCTTAGTCTTTGTTGTAAGATGGTAATGCCTTTTGCTGGGCTCAGTCTTTGTTGTAAGATGGTAATGCCTTTTGCTGGGCTTTAGTCTTTGTTGTAAGATGGTAATGCCTTTTGCTGGGCTCAGTCTTTGTTGTAAGATGGTAATGCCTTTTGCTGGGCTTAGTCTTTGTTGTAAGATGGTAATGCCTTTTGCTGGGCTTAGTCTTTGTTGTAAGATGGTAATGCCTTTTGCTGGGCTTAGTCTTTGTTGTAAGATGGTAATGCCTTTTGCTGGGCTCAGTCTTTGTTGTAAGATGGTAATGCCTTTTGCTGGGCTCAGTCTTTGTTGTAAGATGGTAATGCCTTTTGCTGGGCTCAGTCTTTGTTGTAAGATGGTAATGCCTTTTGCTGGGCTTAGTCTTTGTTGTAAGATGGTAATGCCTTTTGCTGGGCTCAGTCTTTGTTGTAAGATGGTAATGCCTTTTGCTGGGCTTAGTCTTTGTTGTAAGATGGTAATGCCTTTTGCTGGGCTCAGTCTTTGTTGTAAGATGGTAATGCCTTTTGCTGGGCTCAGTCTTTGTTGTAAGATGGTAATGCCTTTTGCTGGGCTTAGTCTTTGTTGTAAGATGGTAATGCCTTTTGCTGGGCTTAGTCTTTGTTGTAAGATGGTAATGCCTTTTGCTGGGCTTAGTCTTTGTTGTAAGATGGTAATGCCTTTTGCTGGGCTCAGTCTTTGTTGTAAGATGGTAATGCCTTTTGCTGGGCTCAGTCTTTGTTGTAAGATGGTAATGCCTTTTGCTGGGCTTAGTCTTTGTTGTAAGATGGTAATGCCTTTTGCTGGGCTTAGTCTTTGTTGTAAGATGGTAATGCCTTTTGCTGGGCTCAGTCTTTGTTGTAAGATGGTAATGCCTTTTGCTGGGCTCAGTCTTTGTTGTAAGATGGTAATGCCTTTGCTGGCTTAGTCTTTGTTGTAAGATGGTAATGCCTTTTGCTGGGCTTAGTCTTTGTTGTAAGATGGTAATGCCTTTTGCTGGGCTCAGTCTTTGTTGTAAGATGGTAATGCCTTTTGCTGGGCTCAGTCTTTGTTGTAAGATGGTAATGCCTTTTGCTGGGCTCAGTCTTTGTTGTAAGATGGTAATGCCTTTTGCTGGCTTATCTTTGTTTAAGTGGTAATGCCGTTGTAAGATTGGTAATGCCTTTTGCTGGGCTCAGTCTTTGTTGTAAGATGGTAATGCCTTTTGCTGGGCTCAGTCTTTGTTGTAAGATGTAATGCC